>VUQS01028901.1:0-15220 GCA_015108495.1 Heterochromis multidens | reverse complement strand
CTCTCATACACACTTTACTGTGACCTAAGAACCTTCCAGTGAGCACCATACCAAGCTAGCACACATGTGCTCAAATAGCATGCAACCTTGGATAACCTCATCGCACTGGTAAAGCACTGAAGTGGGCTGTGGCTGATCCTACGCTTGTTTATCTCCATCTCAAGCAAGAAATGAGTAAAGAACATTGAAATAACCATCACACATCATGAAAATCCCCTGGAGTTTACATAATGTATGTAGAAGTATAGGTGTTGGCCACGCAGATATAGAAAATGTGCTTACATCACACTTTTTTAGGGTTTCCAAGAACTAGTTTTATGTGCCTGTTGTTGCATGGTCCTGTGCCATTCTATTATATAATTCCTTGAGATAGCATTAAGAAAAGAAAAAAATCACATTTGGAATTGTTTTAAAATTACTTTTCTCAGTCTGTCAGGTTATTCGTATTGCTAATGGGCATGGGGCTCGTTCATGAGAGTACGATTTTTTTTAAGTAAAAATAATTCTCCTCCTCCAGGATATACTTAGAGCACCCTTTCTCAAACTTGAGAATCTTGCAGCCCAATTAGAAATCTGAAAATCTTCTGCATCCCACTGAATCCTTAAATCACAACCCTTACAAACACACCAGACTAGTTGTGTTTTAACAGTTTTATTTTGATCTTTTATTGACTTGCTTGTCAAAGTTGATTCTTCACTAACAGCTTTTCCTTTCCCTGATAGCCACCATTTTTAGCTCTTTCCCCGCCAATGCACACACTTGTAGATCATATGAGAGCAGATAAAAGAACTTAAACCCCATGCCTTTGTTTTTGTAGATCTGATTGGGGTTTTTTTTTTTTGCTTTTTTTTCCAAAAAAGTAGTTTTATCAGTAATATTTGATTTCAACTTTAAACTCGAACCATTTCATGTATTTATTGCAAACGATGTCTCGCAGCTGACCTGCAACAGCTTTAAGAGAGCACACTGTAAGAACCAGTGGGCTTAGAGCATTTGCTTTTTGCTGAGAGTTAGATAAGAAGATTGATACCACTCTCATAGGTTAAAGCTATATATGCCAGAGTCTCGGCTGGCTAGGCTGAAGACGGGGAAATAGTAACCTTGGCTCTCTGAACATTTGAAAAGAAACATAGGCTTTCAAACACATCTCGGCTTATGTGCTGGACCATTTTTTTTGGACGGGTGCAGTATTTTCCTGTTGTTTCTTTTTCATGTCACCATGTTTTGCATGATCAGAAAACAAGCTAAATATAATAATGAGTAGGCTTTAAAGGTGCAAGGAGATGGATTTCGTTTTTACTTTTAAAAAGAAGCCGGCTATTTCTATCACTTTATTTCCTGGCTAATTTTTACGGTCATTGTGACCATAAGCCAAAAGGAATTTCTAGCACTGAAGCAAAACCCCAAAAAGTCGAGACAAAATATGAAATCCAAGTGGCTCTTACATTTTGCAAGGAGCCCAACGGTCGTGAAATCATCAGGTAAGTCAAGTTGTGATTTAGCAGTAATTGCTAGCACATGTTATCTTTGGAAAAGGCAGTGAGTAAGGGTGGGCTGTGTTGTGAAAACTACCCGCCTCAGATTGCTGTCTTTTTCCACTGGCCCCTCCCAGCCTTCTGCCTGGCTGTTAAGACATGAAGAGCACATACAGGACAGGTCATCACCACAGAGGAGGGGGTCAGCTTATTTGCTTTCTCTCACTTATTACCTTGTGTGCTAATTAGCAAGCTTTGTTTACAGGCAGCAGTCTTGAGAGAGGCTTGAAGTTTGCAGCAATTTAATTATGTACAGCACACAGTGAACGAGAATGGAAAATTGCGGTGGGTTGTGGGGATAAATGCCATCCACGGTGCTCTCTCTGCCTCTCCCTCTCTTAGTCTGTCTACCTCTGTGCGAGTGTGTGAATCTACGTGATTCTGTTGGGTTTATGCATGCGACTGTGTGCGCGCGTCATCCTCTGAATTACAGGTTCAACTTTCACAGTAAGTCTAATGTACCCTCAGTGGGAGTCTAAGGATCTGACAAAATTGCTCTAATCCTTTTCAATCCTTTTGCTGCTGTCTCCAGTTATAATGAAGCATTTGCAAAGACAGTGGGGGTTCAAAAGTTTGAGATACTGTAAATGAAACATACAAGTGGTCTTGTGACATAAGCCTCCTTAAAAAGGCTACACAGCTTTAATGAATTGTGAACGGGCCAGTGCCACAAATGCCATCCAATGAAGTGAAAAAGTGCACCCACTATGAAGTATCACCAAGTAAAAAAAATCAAATTCTCCATCCTGTTTGAGAATGTGATCCCATGACCATTTCAGAAACACATCCTCGTCATACTTCTCAGTACTCTGTAATTCTCTGCTATGGCTACGTGCTTCTATTCATGCTGAAAATACTTGGAACAATCAAATGTGCACATGCTCCCTTTTGGGTTTTTTTTCTACTCAAGAACAAATGCACACACATGCACAATCACACACACACACACACACACACACAACACAGGCACGACATTCATGCCATGTGATCTTGCTAGGCATTATGCCAACGGCCAAACATGTCACTTACAAGAAATCTCTGAGACAGAGAGAGAGAGAGGGAGAAATTGTGCACATTTGTCAGTTTGTGAGAGCTCCTTGTCAAGTGTAAATACAGTACATACACAGGGAGCAGGAGATTTAGCTGCTACAGTTATCTGCAATGTAGTGTGGTGTGGGGGCAGTCAATTCTGAGAAAAAAAGAGACACGTGATCCCTGAGATCTAATGTGGAATTGTTCTAAGGAACATGCCATGTTTACTGTTCATTGTCTAAATTCTTGGAAGGCTTCCTGAAAAGCAGTTAGTGAGCCAAAGCAGCCCAAATCAGTAACATTTCAAGATTCCTAATGGCTTTCGCTGATCCTCTCTTCCACTCATTTGCTCCCTCATTATTTCACCCTGTGCTACATGAATGTTGTATAAGTTCACAGGAAATGACAATAGGTGTGGAAAAATGTGCTCAGCTGCATTATTATTTCTGCGTGTGCTTTAATCCAGTGCGGGAATAAGAAATAAAATTAAATAGTACAAAAAAAGAAAACGAAGAAAAAAAAAAGAAAAACAAACATACCTCCAGAAGATATGTCTTATCCGCAAATCTGTTTTCCTTGAGAGAGGGAGAAAGGCTGCCAAACTTACCAGTGTTTTCCAAGAAAAAAAAAACTTGGCCTCATTACATATGAAATGAGCAGCAGATTCAAGGAACTGCCCAACCCTGTTTAGTGGGTTTGGCAAATACCTTTTATGCTGCAAACGTGTGGCACTTTAATAGTTCAGCTGTAAAACAACAGTGATGAAGCAATGCAAGAAATGTGAACCTTCTTGTGCCGACTTTAGCGATGAAGTCCGAAGGTCTTTAAATGCATTGAAAGCGACTATAACAACTAAACAAACTAAGCAAACATCTATTTTAGTTAGCAGCAAAGCCGCTCAAACACTAATGTATGTAACTCCCAATTTCATTTTATCATTAATAAGGAAGTATGCAGACAAACCCCAGTTACCGGTGCCACCGAATTTGCTTAACATTCACCTGCTTTTCATGAGTTGAAAATGTATACTTCTAATATTTATTTTTATCATTAACGACTGCGCTGACTGTTACTGCACGGTATGCTGCCACTGTCTTTGCTAGTTTTGCACATTTATTACACCAACTCTGCTCCCGTTGAATTGTTGCCATTCTGTTTAATCCCTTAAAGGGAACATAATCCACTTTCTTTTTAACAAAATAAGTTGTCACATACACATGCATTTACATACCCACAAGCTATGACAAAATCCAGTCCCCTGTGTTTCTTTCCTTTAGATTAGGAGTGTCTCTGAATGAGGCGTGTTGTTTTGCAGTTGGCCGTGATGTCAAAACAGTCTAGGTTGTTGCACATCTTTAATGCATATGCAAAGTTTTACATCTTATGGTGTCATCCAATCCAGAGTGCCAAAACAATCACCGCCTCTGGCTGGTCCCACCAGAGGACTTGAACAAATGTCCTGTTAAAGTTCATACTATGTATACGTGGAGCTTTACAAACCGATACATTCCCTGTATTTTCAGAATTCCCACGTCTTTCCCCAATTCCTCTGTTTGCAGCCTCGCTTTTTATTTATTTTAATTTGATCGCCCATGCCACTTTTGATAGCTCTAATAGGGCAGAGCTAAAAACCAGAGGAAGGGCAGATTGAATGATCTGTGTGGTATCCTGAGTGAGTTATCATGTGGCAGTTGCCTGAGCAGAAGTCAGAGACGCAAAGTTTTGTCTGCTATATTTAAATTGTTTAGTTGTACAGCACATTTTATGCCGTCATTCTAGCTGAGGTATCATTTTTGCAATGTGCAGAGTTAATTGGGGCTTTACACTTGAAAGCAGAAGCCTACTAAAGTCTGGCAGTATCAAGGGTAAAATCTTAAGTCAGACATTGAGGAAGGGATAGGTGGAGTCTCACATAAGATCCATCTAATTACCAGCAATTTCATAGGCAATTCTTTCCCTGGGGAAGTAAAGATAAAGCTTTCTAACTGGATAGAGAATTTGAGAAAAAGGGGGTTAACCGGTCCTTAAATGGATCACCACTTTCCCTTACTCAATCAGCACGAGACACTGCTTATTTTTATGCACATACTATTAGTATAAGGACAATATTTTTCTCACTTACCTTCTACATGCACATCTAGTTGGCAGTGCTTTGGCAAGGAACGCCAAAGTCAATTTCACAGTATTAGCAACACTGGGTTAGGGAGACAGGAGTCATGGTAGAGAACCAGATCTTTTAACTATTTAAATGTGACAATTTACTAAGTATTCTGCAGAAATGCCAGGAAAATGTACATTATGTGACCTCCAGATGTATATCTTTACTGGAATTCCTTAACATTTAGTAGAAAGCTATGTCTTCACAGTTACCCATAACTGTTTGCATTTCAGTTCCATGAACAGCAGCCTACATGCCTAAACATACCAGTAAGAGCAGGTTTTCATCCATCAAGGTTTAACTCAAACAAGCAGCATGTGTGTTACCAAGAAAGCACAGAAGTAACCTATGAGAAGACAATGTATGACTGTTGGTATCGCATACCATCAGCAATGACTCATGTTTGTCTCAGGAAAGGAAAATCATAGACACATAAACACACTCCCCACACAAGTTTACACGCATATACAGAGAAAAGTGCGCCAAGCATGTGGGCAAACACACACACACACACACACACACACGCAGTAAATGAAGCAGCACTAGAGATAGTTGCAGATTTTATATGTAGTCGACAGTGCCTTTTTTTTAATAAAGCAAGGGTGCAAATCTGCAGTTAAGATGATCTTTAAAGCCAGCAGCTACAGGGTATGATGCCAAATGTGCTACTGTAAATTACATTTAGGATTAGCCCTACTTAAATATTTGCTGTGTAAGAAATAACAGTGGAAATCACCTTCAGGCAACTTTCTATAACTGCTTGACCCATTGATCAAGTGATGGTTAATGCCACCTCAAATCTCTTGCAAATCTATAGAGCAATTCACCGGGAACCTTTATTTTCTTGCAGAGTAGCTTTTAATTTAAAGATCTAACAAGCGATGAAGAAAGAATCTCACAGTTTCCTCTCTCCTTCAGCCTTTTTTCTGTCAGTGTCCACATCAGTTTTATTTACTGAATCTGCGTTGCCGCTCTCTCTCCTTGACACTCCCTACTTGCACAGCCCCCGGCCCCCTTGTGGAATGCTGTATAGTGAGAGGCCTATGGAGGAAGGGCATCCCGGGACACAGCTAGAGCACACACACATAAACTAAGCCACTCACTGACACACGGAAATACATACACACTCTCTCTCTCTCTCTCTCTCACACACACACACACACACACAGAGACAAATACAGCTGTTGAGAGCCATCAGAACCCTTTGGCAAACGTCCAAGTCAAAGACCACTGGTGTTGGAGGGGCCTCCGTTTAGAGAGAAAGAGAAAAAAAAAAGTCCTCCATTTTCCACGTATGTTGTCTTAAATGCTGAATATAAAACCTTGGCAGTATAAGCTAACGTTACTGTGAACTGATTTCCTCATAATGAAGGGATGATAAACTGCCTTCATAAAATCGGTCTCTGTGCTGTCTTAGGGCAAGTGGGTATACCTATGGATACATAATGATTTAAAAGGGCTGCTTAAAAGTAAAGTGCAATACACCTTCTTATATCCACAGGCATATATTTTTTACAAGCAGAAACAGACGGGTGTTAAAACATAAATTTATGCTGCAATCTGAAAGGATTCATTTAAAATCCCACCTGTGTGACACCTGTTGAGGACTAGGACGCTTAATATAATGTAGGCTGCATACTTAACTTGTTGTTATAGTATGACAAAAGTAAGATAAAATGTAGATAAGATTAAAAAAAAAACATTTTTTTTTTTTTAAAGAAATAAACAATCAACTCAACAGTGGACTAGACAATAATAATTACAGTGGCAGAGAGAAAACGCGTGTGCTGGGGGAGGAAAAGTGACAGGAAATGAAGAAAACTACCACAAGCTACATGCTGGGTAGCCACACACTGCACCCATGTACACAAGGAGAAGGGGGTTGTTGTTTTGTATGTATAGCCAGATGGCTCCTGCTGGGGTTCAAGTGAGGTAAATGTAGCCACGACTGACACATTTGACGCAACAGCATGCACAAATAAAGTGTAGAGATACGCTTTTTATTTTCAACCCATATATGTCAAATATCAGCTTTCCTCAACAGCCTCACAGCCCCCTCCTTTTTTAACAGCCATGCAATTTTCTAAGCGAGCCTGCCAAAGAGGCCAAGTGTTAAAACCAGAACGTAGCCAGAAAAATAAATGCATAAATAAATAAATAAAAAGAAAAGAAAAAATAGATTGGAGTAACAGTAATGAAAATGTCTGTGGAAATTCTACGGATTTGTAGCAACTACAAACAGAATTGTGTTGTGCGTTGTGTTTCTGAAACCTATAGAGTTACAATAGATGCATTATGGGTGGAGATTTTTCTTTTCTTTTTTTCTTCTTTTCTTTTTTTACCTCACCATGACGCAAGACCGATAATAGCTTGTCACTTTCACCACTCATACAGTTGAAACTAATGACAACACTAGTTCCTGTGGTTAAAGCACTGGCCAACATTATCATTAGGCTGCAAATTTTGGAGGAGGAGGGAGAGGTTAGGGTGAGAAACTACAACTACTATCAGCTTGATTAAATTCCTTTAGAGGCGCGTGGTACAGTTAACCTAGATGTCTTCCTCCGGGTAAACTCTCCACATTTTCTAATGTGACTTCATAAAGTTTAAGGCGCTAACTTAGTTTTAGGTGGCAGTAACGTCTGTAATGCCAGCTGGCAAAAATGTACCTATAAAGAGAGAGAAAAGCGAGGGAGTACGGCATGGTAAAACCTATGCGTCATACAAATCAAGCTCAGTAAATATCAAGCCAAGAGAGAGGGGGATATATTTACCCGATGCGTCGCTATTCCATAAAATCAGCTGGCCCAGATGTGGCAGGCTTTCTCTTCTTATAACATATAAAGTTTGGGAGGCGTTTAAAAAAAAAAGCAGGCCCCGGTTTCCCCTCGTCCGCTGGCTCACTCTTTCACTTTATCTCTGGCCGCTCGTTCCCCATCTCTATCCCACTCTCTCTTTCTCTGCCCGCTTCTGTCCCTTTGCAGGAAGTAAACGCAGCTCACATGAACACTATACGGACTGCATGCAGCCTGACATCATGCACCACTCGGTAAAGAGTTCTTTTTAAAGACACAGACATTTTTGGACCCGCCAGGTTACTGTAGGTATACTGTCCTACTGTAGTCTACGCGGCAAACGGACTGTCAGCGGCGGTCGGTCATATCATGCGCCTTTACGGACACATGAACTCGCTGCACTCTGCAGGCTTAAAGGTGTAGACTGCTGTGCCGTACTTTGACGAGCGCACCGGACAGGTTCGCCCGCCTCCACCGTGTCTAACGTGTTCTTGAAAAGACAACATATTGGAGCACGTTTGGAACTATAAGTAGGGCAGGGGGTGCATAGCGGAGACCCTCGACGTCGTCTACATGTGTGGTTACTTCACGTGTCATTATGTGATGACAGTCCGGGCTACATGATGCGCATGTGTGCTGTTCTGCTAAATTATAAGCGCCAACTGCTGGCGGTGTGACCTCAAGTCAACTTTTCTTTACTGCAGGCATGTATCACAGTGCCACAGCACAATAAATCACTGCAGGAGGCTCCACTCTACTACATGCAATCAGCACTATTTAGATTTTTCTTTAGATTATACTATATTTACCATATTGCCTTAAATTATTTTATGATTATTGAATCACATTTTACCTCTCACCAGTAAATTTGCACACTCCTATAGCAATATGTATAACTAGGGGTAGGAACTGAATTAAAATCATTTGGTAATATTGCAAATTCCCTGTAAAATGATGTTCAGGTGGCATTTCGGTAATTTTGATTGTATCTAGCTTTGTGAAACTAAGTACAGTATCTCTTGATTTTACTGTAAATATCGACAGGTGTAAATCAACTTACCAGTTTCCTGCCTTTGACAAAATCCTTTGCCCATCTCTGTCAGCCTACCTGTATCTGCTTGTATCAGTTTGCTCTGCTTTTTCTTATGGGATGGTATTGTCTTTATTTATATTATTATGGTATTAAATAAAATTTTTAAAAAAAATTGTTAATTACACCTGTTCAAGTGATCATTAGTGCAAATATCTAATTAGCCAATCACATGGCAGCAGTGCATTTAGACATATAGACACGGCCAAGGAAACCTGCTGAAGTTTAAACTGAGCAGGTGAAGAAAGGTGATTTAAGAGACTTTGAACGTTGCGTGGTTGTTGGTGTCTGGTCTGAGTATTTCAGAAACTGCTGATCTATTGGGAGTTTCCCGCACAACCATCTCTGGGGTTTACAAAGGCTGGTCCAAAAAAGGAAGAGGAAATATCCAGCGAAAGGGGGGAAAATGCCTTGTTGATGCCAGAGATCAGAGGAGAATGGCCAGATTGCTTTGAGCTGATAGGAAGGCAACAGTAACTCAAATAATCTTGCAACCAGGGTATGCAGAAGAGCATCTCTGAATGCACATCAGACCTTGAAGCAGATGGGCTACAGCAGCTGAAGTCCACACCAGCTGTCACTCATGTCAGCTAAGAACAGGAAACTGAGGCACAGACTGCACAACAGAAAATTGGAAAAACGTTGTCTGATCTGATGAGTCTCGATTTCTGCTTCAACATTCGCAAAGTAGGGTCGGAATTTGGCACAAACAACATGAAAACATGGATCCATCCTACTATGGATCAACTGTGGTGGTTTAACAGTGTGGGGGATATTTTCTTGGCACTCTTCCGGCCCCTTATTACCAGTTGAGCACCCTTTAAATGACACACCCTACCTTAGTACTGTTGGTGACCATATCCATCCCTTTATGACCACAGTGTACCCATCTTCTGATGGCTGCTTCCTGCTTCCTGCTTCCAGTGCTGTCACAAAGCTCAAATCATTTCAAACTGGTTTCTTGAACATGACAATGAGTTCACTGTACTCATTGTCATGAGTACAATACAGCAGTATTCCTCACTGCTGTATTGTACTCATGAGAAGCTGAGGAATGGTTCCAGCACCTTGTTGAATCTATGCCATGAAGAATTAAAGTATTTCTGAAGGCAATAGGGGGTCCAACACAGTACTAGTAAGGTGTACCTAATAAAGGGGACAGTGAGTGTAAGTGTGTAAATGTATTTTTATTAGTTTCCATCATAATCATTACTATATATTAACCTGTTCCATGATGAGAAATTACTTTTGGTCCTGTAAGCTTGTATAAGGATAATGGCATTTATCTTGCCCTTATAAAAGTCTATGGTTGCACTTTAATATTCCTAGGGTTATAATGTAGCTGTGTGTGGTTCTCCAAAGTAAGTTTAGAATGATCTTTCATTATTTAAGCATACGCCTACTGTCATTAATTTTTACAAGGATTTTTTTTTTTTTTTAAATTGTGGCTTATTGCCCAGCCAAACCAGTAAAAGCTCTAAGTGTGGCCTAATTAAATGACAGCTGATGCTGTTTGCTCCAGTAAACTGTCATTTCACAAAGCTTAATGTTGACACAAACTATTTCACTTTCTGTACCAATAATAATATCTAATCCTGCGTTTTCTTTGCATTTCTCATAAAAGCTGGGTTAAAAGTTCAAGATAAGAGCTGGAATAAGGGAAACAACTGCAAATGTGTATCAGTGAAACTAGCAAGTCATTCAGACTAAGCAAACAACTTCATCTTTTCACGCAAAATGAAGAAATGAAATTGAGCACTGAATGACATAATCAACAAGGGTACCTAAAGAGCTATATTGGCATCACGAGACAATTCATGTTCTCTAGTTCTCTGTGTAATTCGGGCTGTCAGATTGACCTGGCTCAGAACATGAGGCATAAGATTTGTTGATCCACTGAACAAAAGCTTATTGTTGCTCCGATTAGCCATTTATAGCCCGAGGCCTTGCGGGTCTCAAGCATGTCTCCGTCAGCCCACCAGCCACTGTGCTGAAAGTTCACATCTAAAGTTGGTGCTCTGTACTTCCAGCCTCTTTTGCATATTTTCCTGTCACAGATATCCAACCTGATGCTTGTACATGACAAGAAAAGAGTTCAAATCTTTAAAATGATCCCAGGTTTAGAATTAAAGGGCTTTTTTCAGTGCCTTCATTAGTTCCAGTAAGCATACTTCATGCCATGTGAAAATGAGGCTATATAAGGTGATTGGGACGCAGCCATCTCCATTGTTATGCTTGGCAGAAACAGCAGGATCTAGTTGTGGTTGGTGTTTGCGTGCTGGAGGAAGCTAAACAGAGAAGTCTGTCAGAGCAGCTCTAAGACCATGTGAAGAGCGACTGACGGAACACTTGACCCAAAGCCGTTCTCAGTTTGAACTGTTACACACTCTCATGACATAGCTCGAGGCATGCCGTAATGAGTGTTAGACTACACAGTAAACACATTCATTTGGCCATGTATTGTAAAGCACAAACCAGCTCATGGACAAAAAATTTATTATATAGCTTTACAAAAAAACGTTTGTGACTCAGACGATACCCTTTCCCCTATTTTGCCCAAAACATATAAACACGCAAAACAAAAAGCATTTTGACGCCGCACATTCAAGGCAAAAAAACCTTACCCGATTTTAATTTGGCCACTGCCATCTCCTTGTTCAACTCTGCATCACTTCCAGGGCTCCTGCTATTTTTGGATCACTCCCTGGAAGTCCCCACTCTGACCACTCGCATGTACCTATCTGCAATTTCTCCATGGGCTTCAAACTTGCGCAGACAGGGAGCATCATCATCTGTGTCATCTGTCATCTAGCTAGGACCAAGCCTGAAGGCTGGCTGCAACCCAGAGCACAGGTGCTGTTTATTTCCTGACATTCATGAGGTTGTGTACCATGAGTTTTTTGGTCACACCAGCACAGTTTTGGCTTTCGACCAGCCCCGCTCACCAGATTTGGATCTTTATGACTTTGTCCTTTTCCTTAAAATGTAACTCAGGCTAAAGGGTCACTCTTTTGACACAGTGAAGAAGATCCAGTGCACATCATAGAGTTGGTTTGGAATGGGACTTCCAGGGAGCATTCTGAAAATAGCAGAAGTGTGCAAAGGGTTAAAGCATGAAGACGACGGAGAGCAAGCAAATTTTAATCCAGGAAAGTTTTTGCTTTTTAATGGGTGGATTCGCTGAACTTTTTAAACTGTGCTTTCTATTTACATAATTTTTGATTTTTATTTATTTATTTATTTTTTTTACACACAACATAGTTTACATACACTGAAAAGCAGTATCGTGGTATCCCCTTTGTGTTCCAGCATGAGTTGCTTTGGCACAAATCACTGACCTGCATCTCACAGTCACGATGCACATCAGTCATATGTTAGGTCACTTCTCCATGCAACAAACTGTAAACAAATAAATTTCTAGATGAGATATCCTTTAAAAATCCATGAAGACAGTTTACAAATGGCATGAAATACAAGAATAACTTAATATAATGACTCAAGTCTGAACATAATGTTCAGACTGACTTTCAGCGTCATTTTTGATATTCATAACTTCTCTGAGTTATACAGGACTGACATTTTTAAAGAATAACTATGTTTAAGATTGGTTTAAAGATCGCATAGATGCTTCTGATGCTTCTTATTGGATTTTGATCTTATCTGCAATAAACCAAATGAGATTTGGTCCTTTCTGACTACAGCTGAGTCAAATATAAAACAGAATTTTTGAGTGTAAAACATTCACATCACACGCCACATTTATCATGTTTCTCATGATAGAGCTACATATCTACGAACACCATTAAGCACCAGCCGAGTCCCCCCACCAGAAACATGGTGATTTGCATGCTGTATATAATCAGGTCATTAAGCACACCCAAGTCCAGGCGCCGGTGCCCCAGCAAAAGCAGAATGACAGACAGCTTGTACTGCAGGCGCAGGAGCACACGCACGCTGATGTACTGCAGGAAGAAGAGAGCAGAAAGCGACACCCAGAGCAGAGAGGTCAGCAGGCTGCAGCCGAAGTAGAGGAGGAAGCGGAGGAAGCTGTACATGCAGCGTGAGCGCAGGTACAGGTCAAAGTTATTGTACTTGGTGCGCACTAGCTTGGAAGTGTGTGCTGACCCACAGGCCGAGTGCATGCAGGTGGTGTGGGGGCCATGGAAACTGCGCACCCGCCGTGGAATGGGGATCACAGGCATGGGTGGGCTACAGGAGCCCAGCGCAATGCACAGCAGTCCTTGATCCAGGTGTGAGAGCTGCTTCTGGGGAGGCAGTCAGCTTCATTAGACTGGCTCTCAGGGGACGGGATCCAAGATGCTTGCTTCTCTCTGCTGTTATTTCCAGTCTGTCAAGGTTTCTCCTTAAAACAAAGCTCTGTAAAGAAATTAGATTGTTAAAATACTTTTAAATACACATTCAAAACGCACACACACTGATACACACTTACAAGAAATGCAGGCTTGTGCAAACAATACCCATACATACACACTTTGAAAAAGGCCTATGTATAAAAATGAAGCTAATGATCATTGTTGATTGATCAAACCAGAGCTACAACACTGTATCTTCAACCCAAACGATGCTTTCTTTCTATTTTTTTGGACTAGAAATAAGTAATCGTGCAGAATCTTACATGAAACGCTGAGACGTCTTCCTCCACAAAAAAAAAACAAAATTACAGCTGTTTGACTGTCAGACGTCCACAGGGTTGCATCACATTATTTAAATTTGATTGCAATTTGACTGTAACATTCATACGAGCTTTATTTTCCTCTCTCTTTTTTATTCTTCTCACGATAAACCCGTGAAGGCGACAGCGAGCCGGTGCGTTTACGTCCTGTCGCAAAATATACGAGTCATCCTGCTGTGACGGCAGAGGCCGAGTTAAAGGGGAAGCGCTCCTTAAGAAAATGTGCTTCGTTTGGATTTCAGCTTATTTCAGTAACTACATACCAACGAAATATTACGTATGGTTTACGCAGTATGTTATACTGTAAATATGTATGTACCACGGCTCAAAGTCGAACGATATTAGTTTAGCCCAACTTCCAGGTTCACTATTTCACAAACATTTGGCCTTTAGACTACATTTCTTCAGCATTAATGACATTTAGAAAAGCAACACGCACTGCCTGAATATGTCACTACATGTCAATACAGTGTGTACACAAGATCCAGGGAATAACACACCAATGTTTTGTTTTATTTTATTTTATTTTATTTATTTATTTGCTGGAGAAAAACACGATTTCTTGTAGTTTTGCCTCTCCACACCACCACAGTCGATTATAACTCAAACTATCAATATGTGATTGAAGTGCAGTCTTTCAGCTTTAATTCAAGAGGTTTTTACACATTTTTTTTTTTTGCATTAACTGTTTAGGAATTACAGCCAATTTTATGCACAGTCCCGCATTTTTAGAGGCTCAAAAGTAACTCTACAACTGATGGACAAGCAGTTTCATGGTCAGGTGAGGCCTGTTCCCTTGTTATTTCAGGACAAATGAAGTAGACATAATATTTAATTCAAAGTGTTGAATTTGTATTTTATAGCTTTTCACTATCATTTAAAATATGGGGATCAAAGAGATATCAGTGCAAGTGAAGGAGGCCAAAATTATACTGAAAAAAACAAACAAACTATCAAAGAGATAGCAAAAGCTGGTGCATTCTCAAGAAGAAGGAATGCAGGAATGCACTGGCCAGCTCAGCAACACCAAAAGGCCTGAAAGACCACAAAAGACAACTACAGTGCACGATAACAGAATTATTTCCATGGTTAAGAAAAACAGCTACACAATTCAAGAACACTCTCAGAGGAGGTAGGCATATGATTGTCACAGTCTGCAATCAAAAGAAGCCTTAATGAATGCAAATACAGAGAGTTTATAAGCACTGGTTACACTCAAGAACAGGAAGGTCAGATTTGATTTAGCCAGAAAACATCTAAAAAAACCCCAAAAAACTAAAAAAAACTTTGGACAGATGAAACCAAGATTAACTTGTACCAAAATACGGATAAGGAGAGAAACAGCATGAGCCAAAGCATACCACATTAAACATGGAGGAGGCAATGTTATGTTGTTAAAAGTAGAATGGGAGGCAAAGCCTTCAGCTTTCAGGCCCCTCTTCTGTGGAACCAGCTCCCAGTTTGGAGACAAACACCCTCTCTACTTTTAAGATTAGGCTTAAAACTTTCCTTTTTGATAACGCTTATAGTTAGGGCTGGATCAGGTGACCCTGAATCCTCCCTTAGTTATGCTGCAATAGGCCTAGGCTGCTGGGGGTTTCCCATGATACACTGAGCGTTTCTCCTTCTCTCACCTCTGTTCACTCACCATGTGTTTTTACACCACTCTGCATTTAATGAGTTATTATTAATCTCTGGCTCTCTTCCTCAGCATGTCTTTGTCTCCCTTCACCCCCAACCGGTTGCCGTGGATGGCTGCCTCTCCCAGATCCTGGTTCCTCTGGAGGTTTCTTCCTGTTAAAAGGGAGTTTTTCCTTCCCACTCTCGCCAAGTGCTTGCTCATAGGGGATTGTCTGATTGTTGGTGTTTTCTCTTCTCTCTGTATTATTGTAGGGTCTTTACCTTACAATATAAAG
>VUQS01028898.1:0-12972 GCA_015108495.1 Heterochromis multidens | reverse complement strand
CTGCAGTTCTTTAGATGCTGTTCTGGGTTCTTTTGTGACCTCCTGGATGAGTCATCAATGCGCTCTTGGAGTAATTTTGGTAGGCCGGCCGCTCCTGGGAAGGTTCATCACTGTTCCAAGTTTTCTCCATTTGTGGATAATGGCTCTCACTGTGGTTTGCTGGAGTCCTAAAGCCTTAGAAATGGCTTTGTAACTCTTTCCAGACTGATAGATGTCAATGACTTTGTTTCTCAGCTGTTTCTTTAGATTGTGACATGATGTGTTGCTTTTTGAGATCTTTTAGCCTGCTTCACTTTGTCAGACAGGTTCTGTTTAAGTGATTTCTTGATTCAGCAGGTCTGGCAGTAATCAGGCCTGGGTGTGGCTAGTGAAACTGAACTCAGCTTTTTTTTTTGTCTAGTATTAAAATTTGTTTGATGGTCTGAAACATGTAAGTATGACAATTATGCAAAAAACTAAGAAATCAGGAAGGGGGCAAATACTTTTTCCCAGCACTGTACATTCCTCTGGAGTCAGTAGAGACCAAAAACACAGCTAAAAGCAAACAAACAAAGAAAAAAAACTGGAGCTAGTTTAGGGGGTAATAATCATTATAAAATAATATTGTTCATAATTAAAGCATTTAATACAACTGAATTGCAACATTGTAGTTTTCTCTGGTCTGCTACATGAACAATAAGCATCTGTCTGCTAATAAGTTTGTAATACCAAATTTAGAAAGAGATGGATGATGTGTCCGTGTTGTGTTCAGTCCTTGTTTCTGCTGCACCTCAGTGACTTTTACAAGACTCATGCAGGTCTAAAGAGGGCATTTTTACTAAAAGTGTATAAGAAGGTTGAATTTCTTTGCCTCACCTGAACTTCCTCCCACACTGGCATCTCCTGTAGCGCCACCCCCAGGTCACTGGTATCCACAGCTTTGCTCTGTCTTTTGTAGAAACCAGGGTTGCGGATGCGGCCCTGCTTGGCAGAAAAGCTAGTCGGGACTTTAAAAGTCCGCACAGTGATGATCTTCATTGGCTCTAGGCGTTCATATGCAAACTTCTTCCTCTGATTCAGAGCACCGGTCAGCAGTTTGCAGGTGGTTGATGCTGTTGCACCCGCACAGGTATCTGCTGTATCTTCTTCCTTAACAGTGCTCAAGCCTTTCCCCCTCCCTTTAGCCAGTCCCCGTCCTCTGCCTGCCACAGCTGTCCCCTCAGCTTCCCTGCAGCCACCCATCTCCATACTGAACATTCGCTCCCAGGCGTTATAGTTTTCTAGATGATCAGCTTCTATTCCTGATGCCCTTGCAAGAGCTTCTCTCTCCTCCTGTGTGAGCCCCTGTTCATATTCGACCTCAACCTCTTCCTCCTCTTCATCCTCATCCTCTTCCTCCTCTCTGTCATCAGGGGTATTAATTTTGAATATGTTAAAAGACGCCCAAGCAAGGTCACTGGCTTGTTTTGCAGCTGCCCTTTCTGCTGCCTCCTTCTCCAAGATGGCCTTTTTCTTCTTCTCCTTCTCCTTCTTCCTCTCTTCCTCCATCCTCTCTTCTTCCATCTCCTCCTCCTCCACACTCTGGATCAGCTCTGGGAAGAGTTTCTTCATCTTCATGGAGTGAAATAGGCGGTCCTGGTCTTTCAGAGCTAAGGCCAGGTCCAGACACCCTCCCTGCTCTCTCTCTTTGAGCAGGTTTTCATGGAGCTCTGTGTTCGGGAAAGAGTGTGCGTCATTGGCCGGCCAGCGGTTCCACTCCATGGAGCAGTACACCACGCTGGCCGGGCACACCTGGAGGTGAGCTGCCCGTGAGGAGCGAGGCAGTTGGACCGGGCAGCCATACTCCACGTTGATGCAGGGCACCCTCACATTAGGGCAGAGAAGCAGGTGATCCTCTTCTTTGCACAGGTGGAAGAGAGCGCCACAGAGCAGACGGCAGGGTATGACCGCGCAGCACACAGAGACCTCCACCCGAGCCCTGCAGCGCCGGCTGTAGCAGGAATCACAGTGGATGTGGTGTCGCACCCTGGAGGCCTGTGAACGGTGACTCTAATTTGGATGAGAAAATAAATAGAGGGGCCAACCATGAAATAATAATGAGAGTGAAAGATGGAGACTTATCCAAAAGCAACACAAGACATTAAAACACAGCTTGTTAAAGGTGCAATATGTGGAATAATTTAGTATGGAAGGGCTCAGTCTTGTTTCAAACAGCTCTGGATCTAAAGCATTGCACCTTTTGTTTCTTAACCTGACTTTCTTTGGTTTCTACAGTGCCTCATGTTGGACTGAAGGCAGACTGGATGCTACGTTTACTGACTACCCTGTCTTGAGCTACAAAGTGATTTCATGCAAAATTTGAGCTGAAGTGGGAATCACAGCAGACATGCTGTTGCATGCTGGAGGCCTGAGAATGATGACTCTGGAAATGAATCTGGAAAAAATAAGACAAAAGACCAGATTGATATATCATGAAAGACGGTTTTGTCAATCTTTAACAGTAGATAAAATAATGTAAAAAGTAAGATTATATCTAGATTATTTTTGCACTTCATTAGCATTGAAAATTTGTGTATAAAAAAGACATCTATCCACTTTAAAAAAGATTTTGGATTTGTGCAAATAACGTACAGGATCAGTGAAGAGCTGACGAACACAATACACCTCATATGATACTGTCACGGTGTGGACTGCAATGATTTTACAACGATGAAGGCTGCTCAAGGAAGAATAAACATTAGTGATTTGAAATAACATCTGATCTGACAGTTGCAAAAATAAAATCATACCATTTTTCAGATCTTCTGGTGCCAGGTTTCTGAAGCTGCAGGTCTGCCCTGCAAACAGAGAGGAAACTAACTCTCGTTACAATCAGTCTGAGCCCAGTGCATATAAACGGACAATGACAGGATATCAGCAGAGTCCTGTGGTGTAAGATTCAAAGGGAAGAGTGGATTACAGCCTTAAGTTTGAAAGGAGAGAAACTCCTTGCACTCCGTCTTGTGCTTTTAAAGACCAAGTGTTTCCGTGTGTGTCTGTTATGTGTGTGTTATAAATAGAGCTGAGCACTGACTGAGAAATGTTACACGGGTGCACAGAAACATGGTTTGGGTTACCAGGGGTCTCAGACACTTACATCAGGAAATCTCCCTCACCGTCTTCACTCTCACCCATGTTGTGCTGCTGCTGCTGCTGACAATTGATTTCATTCTGCATGCAGCCAAACAAGGTGGAGGCTTGTTTAATATCCAAACAGTGTCCTCTAGTGGAGATTTAAGTGTTTTCAAAACACTGTTAAAGTGGATTTATTTGCAGTTATTCCAGCAGAGGTTGAACTACTTGTTTTGTACTAACAAACTTGTGCTCAGACACATAAACTCAGCCCCAGAATATGGAGTTAGGAAGTCTCGTAGAAAGTCTGGTAGCTGTGGCTTGAATTTGCTGTAGCAATAGTGAGAAGCGGAGCGGGGAGTTATTTATCCTCGTGAACCTGCTTGGGGCTGCTTGGCTAATTATAACCTACCAGTTCAAAGAGCACAAGTACAGAAAGCAACGTTATGAAACCAAAGAGACAAAACAACTCGTCGGTGGTGGCCACCTGGTAAGATATTCATCTAGAAGGTTTGATCCCATTGTGAATATGCTGAAATACTCTGATATTATCTGGTTTGATCTCCAATTTGAAAGAAGTGCAGTGAAACTGCTCAGACAAGTAATAAAAGTGTAAAGGGGAAATATTTCAGCTTGTTTAAGTGCTCGTCTGACTTGTGCTTGTCGAGATTTATAACCACATGGGACATAGCTCATTCTGTGTGTGTGTGTCTATGAAACTGCTGCAGAGCCAAGTAACATTTGTTTTATACTAAAAACCACGCTCAGGTTAGGATGGCACAGTGGTACAGTGGTTAGCGCTGTCGTCTCACAGACCGTGGTTCTGGGCCTCTCTCTTTGGAGTTTGCATGCTCTCTCTGCCCGTGCAGGATGTACCTCATCTCTTGACAGATGCTAGTTACAGTCCCCTCTGCAACTCTGGATTGGACAAGAGGTTTAGAAAATAGATGGATGCTCAGGTCATGGCTAAGGGTAGTAATGTCTGTCTCTTGATCACCTCTGACATATCTAAGCAGCTACCACATTGATCACCATGAACTTTGGTACAGAAAGTCCTCCTCTCCAGAGGATTTTGTTGTGTGACTTTGGAGCTTTGTCCACCCTTTTATGGAGACAAAAGCACAGAAACACATTTGTGGATTTGAATTAGTATCTTGGGTGGACAGCAAGATGAACTGAGCAACATAATCAGATTTTTAGTACTTTGGTTGTACATGATATCATGGTATTAATAGGTTTCTTTGTTTTTGTTAATTTTGATTAGTTTTTGTTTATTTGGCTACAACACTCTGTGACCAGTGATGATGGATTATAAGTAGATGCTGCTTTTGTTTTTTTTTCATTAATTACAAGTCACAACATGGTCTTTACTGGCCTATATTATTCAATGCTGGGAGAAATATTAAAATATATGTAATCACATAAACTTTCTGTATTTTTCTTGCAGTGTTAGGAAACCAGCAGAAGTCCTGTTGATATGGTGAGTCAGACTTCTTCTGCCCTACAGATTTTGCTGTTGAATCAAAGATTGAACGGCCTTAAAGGTGCAGTATGAAAGATTATTAGATTAAAAAGATTCAAATATTAGTCACCCTATCAGCTTTCACGCAGGCAACATTAAATAATAATAAATAGGCATTAATGTTTCCTCCAAGCTGAGAGCGTTGTTCAATCTGAATTTTAAATCAATGCAAGGGGGAACCGCTGGACTAACCTGCCTATAGTTCTATAGTTTGTAGAAGAAGAGCAACAGTTAAAACATAAGTTATCCACTTTCAATGATCCCCATATTTCCCAACACTTCCTGGTTCAAATCTATTGATTACTCCATGTCAAAATTTTATTGGAAAAATAAAATTCCCCACATAAAACTTTCAACTTTACAAAAACCAAAATCCCAAGGTGGTCTGGAAGCACAACATACAACTATATCTAGCTAATCAACTCAAATATCTTATTAAATGGTTCAGTTACTCTCAATCCGACTCATTCTGGTTACAAGCATTATGCCGGGACATACTTTTATTAGACCTCCCATTTATCAACCAAACTATCAAGAAACACCACTGTTTTCACAGCATAACCATAGCTTCAGCTCTATCAGCTTGGTGGAAAACATTACAGTTTACCAACTTCACAGCTTCATCCTTTCAATCATATTTACTACTACAGTCATCCCAAATACAATAGTTACTATCAATGTTACTGTGATTATCTAAAACCAACCACTACTGATGTGATGCATGTAGATATGTGTATGTATGTCTATATGTATGTATGTATGTATGTATGTATGTGTGTGTATATGTGTGTGTCTTTAGGTAGGAAAATGGGTACATGCATATACAGTATTCAACTATAGGTAACTATAGGTTGTTTTATATGGTTCTATGTATCCACTGCTAATGTTACTTTCCCACTATCCTCCACTCATTATTATTTACCTTATACACGGTATTAAGGACCCTGTTATCACTATTGTACTATCAAGACTAGATATTCATATACCCTAGCTAGTAAAGTTGCTTATCAATACAAATGACTATTTATTAACACAATGTGTTAATAATGAAACAATAAAGCGTATTATAATGATATTATTGTTGTCGTATGGTGACAATGATGGAAATAATAATGCATATTATTTGCGTGTAGAGTGAGTTGGCAGAATCACCTCCTTCTAAATGTAAGCAAGACAAAAGAGATGGTGATGGCCTTCCAAAGGAAAAAAACTGCGGCTAAGCCCATCATCATCATGGGTGGAGAGGTGGAAACTGTTGACAGCTACAAGTACTTGGGCGTTAACCTGAGTGACAGACTGGACTGGAGGACCAACAGTGATGCTGTGTACAAGAAGGGGATGAGCAGACTCTGCTTTCTGAGGAGCAGTTTGTTCAGTGACCTCCTGACCCTCACTGCCTCCAGCTGCTCTCCATCATGGACAATTCATCTCATCCGCTCCACTCCACACTACTGAGGCAGCAGAGCTCCTTTTCCCTCAGACTTATTCAACCATGCTGCCATGAAAAATGCTTCAGGAAATCATTCCTACTGTTCTCTATGAAACTGTATAATAACTCTTCTTTCTGTGACAGGTGAACACACCTGTCAGGCATATGATTCCACACACACATTTCTGTATTTTACCTTCTTGCAGGAGTTTCTTAGATTTATAGTAAACATATTATTTATTAGTGCAATTTGCACTACTCTCTTGGACGATCTCAGTCTTACTTTTTACTCTTCTTTAACTTAACCACATTTTTATTTTTTATTTTCTTTGTTTTTTATTGCTGTTGTATATATATCATTTTTGCAATCTCAGTATAAGGCTCTCACTATGTGCCTGTGGCACTTTTACTCTATCTACAGTAACTATCTATCTATCTATCTAACTCTCCCCCTCTCTCCTTTAGGTCTGGGGGCTGTTTTAAAGGGGTGCCATGTTTGGGGCTGACCCTCTCTAATCCAGTCTGGGGGTGACTCAGAGCTCTGTAACACTGGTCTCCAAAATTATGTGTACCATAGGGAAAAAAAGTAACACAAAAGAGGATTTTCACTTATGAACCATAGAAAAACATCACTGTTGACATGGGTGATCTTTCCTGACAGAGCTACCCTCTGGATATAATATCTAACTCAACTCTCCATTATCCCAGTGCTGCTAACTTGGGGTGGACTCTTTTTGTCCTTTCATAATGTCTTTCTTAATTTATTATTATTATTATTATTATTATTATTATTATTATTATGATATTCCCTTCCTTTTCCTCCTCCCGACTCTCACATTTGCACTTTGCCCTATTTTCTTTACCAGCTCTGTCTTGTCTTGTTGTTTGCTTGTCAACTATCTTTCTCTAAGCATCCTAATTCATGTGATGTCCTACTCTGTATGTGGTATTCTTCAAAGTAAAGTTTACAAAAAAGATTCAAACATTAGTAAATTAACAACTGATTATGAAACGTTAACAGCTATGGCAGCATGCCAAAGTGAGATTGTGAGATATCTACCAAAGTTAGCATACTAACCAGCACATCCATATTTTGCATGATATCACTTTTTAGGTCAAGGCAGGATAGTCAGCTCATGTAGCATTCGATCTGACCTCAGTCTAACATGACATCAAGAAGGAGATGTGTGCAAACAGTGGTTGCTCCTATGATGTCAGACTAAGAGCAAAAGCAGCAGTTACCCCATCTATGCCGAGGAATTTTACATATTGCACCTTTAATGAGCCACGTTTTCACAAGTTATAAATAAATCTATATCTTTGTCTTTAATCATTCTTTCATGGTGGGCTTTTTCTCATCCAAATCAGAGTCGCCGTTCTCGGGCCTCCAGGGTGCAGCAGCATGTCCACTGTGATTCCTGCTACAGCCGGCGCTGCAGGGCTCAGGTGGAGGTCTCTGTGTGCTGTGCGGTCATACCCTGTCGTCTGCATTGTGGCGCTCTCTTCCACCTGTGCAAAGAAGAGGATCACCTGCTGCTCTGCCCTAATGTGAGGGTGCCCTGCATCAACGCTGTGTACGGCTGCCCTGTTCACCTGCCTCGCTCTTCACGGGCAGCTCACCTCCAGGTGTGCCCAGCCAGCGTGGTATGCTGCACCATGGAGTGGCTCCGCTGGCCAACTGATGACACAAACCCACACAGCCACAAAGCTCTGCAGGACAACTTGCTGAAGGAAAGTGAGGGACAGGGGGAGGCTCTGGATCTTGCCATAGCCCTGGTCGATCAGGCAGACCTTTACAACCGCCTAAAAATGAAACCGCTCTATCCAGAGCTGACGGAGGAAGAGGAGGAGGAAATAAATGATGAGATGAAAGAGGAAACAGCAGTCGGAGGGTTTGTCAATGGTGTTGTAATCGATGATACCAGTGAAGGTGAGTAACAGGGGTGCTTTTCAAAAGATGCTTCCCCTAAGAAAATGTTGTCTAAAAGGGCACTAAAAACCTAAAAACTGTTTAAAATTAAAAATTATTTTATAAGAGACACCTAAAGATTAAAAATAGAGGTAAATTTAGTCAGATGTAAAACCATATTTCAAGTGCTCTGAGAATAGATTTGTGATAAATAAATCCTTAATGAGAAAACAGTTATTAGCATGTGGTATTTGTGGAATAAACTAATCTATATGTTAAAAACTCTCTCTTTGTCTGGTGTTTTTAATGTATTTTTCTCTGCAGGTGTTCCTAAAAACACCTCCTGTGAGCATAATGTTGCTGAAGAGACTGTACTAAGGGGTGCTGCACAGGTTTCAGGCATCAACAAAGACAAATACAACCTGTCTGAGATGATGTTCAGCATGGAAAGAGGTGGCTGTGTGGCCGCTCAGGAAAACCTGAATAACCCCAAAGAAAACCCAAAACCTGGTGAGAAGGGGAAAACCCAGAGTGGCAAAAATCCAAAAGAGGCTGAGAGGCAGGACCACAGAAACACAGAGAAAGACAGCTCTGCTGCAGCCAAAAACTGCACTACAACAGACACAAATAAGACCGGGCTGGCCCCGTGGCAGGAGGGGGTGCTGGACCGTCTGGGGCAGGAGCTCACACCGCAGGAGTACAACATGTACGTGGTGCATCATGGTCGCATGCTGCTGGCCTTTGGACAAATCGAAGCCTGTACTCCGAGGGATAAAGACTTTGTGTACGGCAGCCTGGAGCCTATCCCAGTCCAGACACTGCGTTCATTCAAGGTGATGAAGCTACATTTATTTATTGTAAAACAGAAAATGATGTTAAAGTGCACTGTTGCCCAGCTTTACAAAAGAAAGTTTACTACTTTTCTCACTTTTCATGTGTAAAATTCAGGGCTTTGAGGACAGATTTGGAAGGATATTTCCATCTACATATGGCCATTCAGAGCAGTTACAAACACTTTGGACCCTGACCTTAAATCAGATTTTAACAGCTCCTTTTGCCCAAAATGACATCTGATGTTGGGTTTTAACTAAGAACAGGAAGTGGGAAATGAAACTTTAAGAATGCAGTACAAATAGCAGCAGCTAAAAGCTCCATCCTAAAAAGCATTACACTCAACAACATAAGTCCACACAGATTTTTAAATCCTAACCTAATCTTTATTACCAAGTATGCAATAGTCAAAAGCTGAAATTTGGAGGGAAAAAGAAACATAGTATTTACTGAGGTTTCTCATGAGTATGGCAGCTTGTTTCTGCCACTGAACATTTTTTTCCATCTGTAAGTCAAAATTTCTGACAAAAATTCTGATAAAATAACTCAAAATTGAGAAAATAACCTGAAATTTTTACTTAGTTCTGCCAATCAAAAAAAAAGCTTCCATACACGTGACTTGATGCTCAAGACGCAACTTTTAGTTTGAAGGCAAACAGTCTCATGACAGCTCAGAGAGTAGCTGGACAGTGTTTATAGACAAGTCCATCACCTGAATTCAAACTACGACTGCAGTAATATGTTAGTGATGAAAGCAATCACAAGTTTTTGCCAATCGTCTGGGGAATACACATTTTTCCCTAGCAACCAATGGCTCTAACAGTCTCTAGGCCTTATTCACTTGATCCCACATCATCACCATAATTGTCACATGTCCAAAATGGCAGACGCCATGGTTAGTGGTCACATGTCTGCAGAACCTCAATAATGAAGTCAATCTTTCAAAACTCAGCAAATTTGTGTTATAAGGAGTGTGTGGGTGTAGTGTCAAAGCTAAGCAAAGACTGGAGAGATGTAATGAAACACTTGAGCAATATAATAGAGCAATATAAGTTACTCTATAACAAAGTGATAGTTGTTATCTAACTGAAACTGACACAGTCAGTCACCATAAACATATTCCCTTTTAGTATTTTGGCAGTACTCACCATTTATTAACAGATAAGTAGCTTTAGCTAAAAGGTCCCATAAAAGTAGTGTTAAATTCATTAACTAGAGCCTAAGATTTAAAACTGAGTGATGAATTACCTTATAAATGCATATTTTAGCCCAGTGATATGACTGAATTTTAGCTTTCTTGGTTCATAATGCCCTTTTTGTATGCTATTTTGAGATTATTGAGTTTGTCTGCAAATACATGGTAGCTACTAGCCGAGTGGTAGTGAAACCACTCTAATGGATAGAATGACATTATCTCCACCATTGCTGTGGTGGAAGCTAATGGGGCTACACATAAATAACCCCAAAAAACATGATGTCAGTGTGCAGTAAAATGACTTTATAGCATTACCTGCACTCTGTGATGTACTGTATCTTGTAACAGCCCTCCAGGGTGTAGTAGCAGGGCAGTGTTTTCACAGTGGATGATCCTGGTACACAGAAAAAACAGCTCAATTATAACACAAGCTTCATACTGTCAAAATGCTTTAGTTTAACTTACAGAAATACAAAATGAATATTGGATATTTGACTAACAAAATGATGTTGCATGCCTATGTGTGCTACATCTTTTAGGATCCCACAGTTTTCCCATTCTTCATACTGAGGCCTCACATCTTTTGTCTCATTGAATGCACACTGTTTGGGCAGGGGGGGTGTTGGCAGCTTATAAATGCACCATTCTGGGTTCTTTAACCCACTGGTAGTGCATTCATACAGAAGCTTTAGCTTTTAGATATCTTGACACAACATAGTCGTAATATAGCCAGTGGAGATGCAGCCATGAATTGTTGAGTGTTCAGTGTGAGCAGGGCCTTAATAACTGAACCGTCTATCATAAGACTAAAATGGGTACCTGCATTTGATTCAAGTGTTGCCTAATTGGTGCTCAGTATAATCATTGTTTTCTAAATTAGTTCCACCCACTTCAAACCAGTGAGACTCTCACAGAGAAAACAGTATAGGCAGTAATTTGTCATGTGAAAATTGTGTCTTCATGTGTAATCCTATCACTCAGAGTAAATCTGACAAAACACATCTTGTCTTTTCAACTTTTAGTAGCCTTTTGAACAGAAACAAGGCAGTTATACTGACAAATCCAGCCTCTACTGTTGGCCATTCCAGCTTTAAGATACCAACAGCAACAAAAAGCGCAGTCAGTCTCACCTAATAATTTACAAAAGGTTCACTGTTCACTGCACTCCCTTGTCTTGTAATGTGACGTTTGTCTTCCTGAAAGGTCCCTGACAGCTATCACTACAGGCGGCGGGTTCATCTATATGACACGGCTGCACGGGTTCAAAGCGAACCTCGTGGTGTGGACACATCAGACCTTGGAGTCAAAGAAGATGAGTGGTTCAGTGATGAAGCAGCAGCCACCCTGCTGGGCTACGCTGAGCAGGAGGTCATGGGTCACAAGGTATAAACAGTTTAGGAAAAAGGTTAAAACGGAAGGCCTGAAAACCTTTATGTGGTTTGTAATCAGTCAGTTATTGTGACTGGTTTCCCTGCAGATCAGTGAGTCGAAAGCATATGATGGGCTCTATGTTGATGTGGGAACGCAGACACACTCGTTCCGCTCGGCTCCTTTCAAAGGGAAGACGACCCTGGCGGAGGTGATGGTGGACAGACCGCTGAAGCTTCATCTGCAGCTGCAAGCGGAGAGTGTGAACAGCAGACACAACAGAGCCAGTTGTGTCTTCACTTTCCTGTGCGGTCACACCTTCCACCGCAGAGAGTTCGCCACACATGTCAGGTGTCTGTGTAATAATTGGCATCAACATTAAAGTAATAAGTGTTAATATATCACTGTGAACTCAGCAACTGTGGATGAGCAAGTTATTTTCTTTTATCCTCTGCTTGCAAAAAAAAAAAAAAATTCTACATGGATGGCCTGGGTGTGTGTAACAAATGTATAAACTGCCATGACCTTTTCCAGGAATGTGCACAGTGACATCCACACGTGTCTGAGCGGTTGGTTCGAGCAGAGATGCCCCCTCGCGTATCTGGGGTGCACCTACAGTCAAAAGAGGTTTCATCCATCCACACATAAAGCTACCATCACCTACAAGTGAGCACAACTCACATTTATCATACAAATTCATTTTTTTGTCATGAAAATGATCTATTTATGCCTTTAAAAATTGCTTAAATGCAACTCTACACCTGCTTCACAAGCCAAGTGTTTTAATAGAATAGTTGTTGGGAAGCTTTTCTTATATTTACAGTAACTTAAGGACCTGTCAGCTCCTCCTCTACTCTAGTCTTGTTTTCAATTTTAT
This sequence comes from Heterochromis multidens, assembly GCA_015108495.1. NCBI lineage: Eukaryota > Metazoa > Chordata > Actinopteri > Cichliformes > Cichlidae > Heterochromis > Heterochromis multidens. The sequence continues at coordinate 751 of VUQS01028898.1, read as the reverse complement.
CTCCATCTATTCTCCTTTTTTCCCCATGCAGTAAGGAGCTGAGGAGTTTTAACTTGTGTCCGACATTTGAAGCCTCAAGTGACAATTCACCCACGAACAGAGGAGGAGGGGACAACTCACTGAGCTCGCTTCCCTACGAGGTGCTGTGCCACATGGCCAGTTTCCTGGACAGCCTGTCCCTCTCCCAACTGGCTCTGGTGTCCCACCTCATGAGGCAGGTGTGCTCCTCTCTGCTGCAGGAGAGAGGGATGGTCACTCTCCGCTGGGAGAAGAAAACCTATTCACATGGGAGAACCAAGTGGAGAGCCAAGGCTGTGAGATATAGAAACCAAACCATGTAGTTCATCACAAGCTATGACAATTGTTCCTCCTTTTCTCTTCTCCTGACTCGGCTCTTGTTTCTCTCCAGGTTTGGGAGTTTAGTCGTCTCTTCTCCTCAGTGGATTCGTGGCATATGGCTGACATCGCTCCTATATCTGCTCATTTAAAAGTCTGTCCTTACTACGAGGTCTCTCTGCACAGTCAGCTGGTTCCTCTCCCCAGCATGAGTGAGAAACAGAAGTGCAGCCAGGAAAGTCCAAGCCTTGTCAACCATTTCACAGGAAACAGATAATTCTCCTGCTGTGTCTACCTTAAAATAATGCATTTATGGCCAGATTATGCTGCACAGATATCAAGGATTACTTCTATAACAATTATGTTGCAAACACTACAGAGAAAATATACCTAAACTTCATGAGGGTGTGTGGTT
>VUQS01028896.1:13470-34365 GCA_015108495.1 Heterochromis multidens | reverse complement strand
ATCATGAATAAAGAAGGATATGTGAAGATTTTGAAAGAAAACCTCATTCAGTCAGCAGCAAAACTGGGTCTGGGTCATCACTTTGTCTTCCACCACGACAACGACACAAAACATACGTCGCTCCTGGTGAAGAACTACCTCCAGAAGACCAAAGTGAACGTTACTGACTGGCCTGCACAAAGACCTGACTTGAATCCCACTGAAAATCTGTGGGGTGAACTGAAGACCAAGGATCAAACCAGAAGACCAATAAATCTGAAGGAGCTTGAGAGATTCACCAAAGAAGAATGGGCTGGGAGTGCTCAGGAGACTTGCTGAAAACTACAACAAACAACAAATGACTGCAGGCTGTTATCCAGCAAAAAGGACACACAACTAACTATTAGCATCAGGGGGGCTGATAATTTTGACCCTGGTAGTTTTTGTGAAATAATTTTGTTTCTGTGTGCAAAGTAAAATAATGTAAACATCCAGAATACAAACTAGGATGTTTGGAAAAGCTGTGTTAAAAATTCCTTGCTCTGTTTAACAGCACTTAGGAAATGCTTTTTTAAAAAAATGAAATTTTCATAGAGGAGCTAATAATTCTGTCCTCATCTGTAAATGAAATCTTATCAGATCTCTTGTCCTACTGTATGAGGGTCTGTGGATTAAAAAAAAAAGATTGAAAATATTTTTTAAAATATTTGCATTGTACTCACAGCTTCCACCACACTGTTGGCGCTGCCTCTCTTTTGCAGGCAGTGCGAGCAGCACTCTGCAGGTAAATGCAGACGTGACGGAGAATGGCTTTGGCTGGGAGGGCCGTCCTGGCTATCTGTGTACCATGAACTCCTCTTTACTGCTCCGGGGATGCTGGCCACGCTGCCGGGACTGCGCCAGTCCACCTGAGTACACATGTGCACACATAAAGACAAGCATACATATACACATAAACGCTAATATGTTGCTAGTAACAGATTTTTAACATTGACTCATTGCTTGATATTTGCTTTCAAAAGCCAAATCTGACCATCAACAGTAATAAACCACAGGGCAAATGATCTGAGTGAATATGAAGTCAGTGTCCTGACATAGCTCATTAACCATTTTTTTTTTCTGCCAAGAACATAACTCAATAGTGAGACCTGTATGAGTGGCGTGTAGCTGGGCGAGAAGTCACGGCTAACTGGGGAGGCAGGAGGCGTGGCCCAGGAGCGCATGGACCTCGTAGGAGACAGACGGTGAATTTTGCTTGCGTCGAGACCAGCCACCGCCATCACCTGAGTGAGTGGGAGAGTAGTTAAAAAAAAAAAACAGGTGTCTTAGAGGTGCCATTCCTACCAGTTGAACAACAGTTTTTTATACTTCTTCACAATATTAATGCCCAGGTGTGCGTACCTGTTGCTGCATCAGGTGTAGTGGAAGAGCTGTGCATGATGGAGAAGGAGGAGCATTATCTTCACTACTTCTTCTGCGAAGACACTCAAAACTGAATGTTGGTCTGTTGGAGGCTGAGAGGACACAGGAAACAAAAAATATCTCCAGACTCTGACTTTGGCCATTCACAAATGCTCAGAAGTATTGGGTCCTGTGTGCATTTTATCTGTCTTTGCTTTTGAAAGAAAAGGAGAGTTGTTTTCAGATTATATAGCATCAAATTGATCATAACTTTTGTTTACAGTAATGATTAATGCAGTCATTCATCATAAATTTATAGACATTATCAGCAACTGTCACCCCTGTTGCAATGGCATATTGTTTTCCTTAATGTGAGTTTATCATCTAAACTGCTAAATGATCATTAAATAGGCCCTTTCTGTGTTTATCAGCAGAACAGTTTCCAGTTAACTGTTCTGCTGATATAAGAAGCTGTACATTTTGCTACTTGAGTGTGTAAAGCATCAGCTGGTGTTCTTATTCTAAGGAAAGAAGGCTATTTCCTGGAAGAAACTGATTCAAGATTTGATGAAACAGTGTGCACCTGTCCTTTCACAGAACAGCACAAACTCGCTCTAACCACAGTGTGAGAGAAGTGAGATGCTCCGGTGCACCACTGAGCAGAGAATTACATCTCTGGTTTGAAAACAAGATGTCCAAAGGTCATCAGTTAGCAGCTAAATAAATGTCATCTGTAAGACCCAGAATGTGTTGGTTCTTGAAGGGAGTAGTACATACTTTTGTATATTTTTAGGCAATTTCCCACCTGGAATCCTATTATATTATATTATTATCGAACACTCAAAGATGATGCTCCAGATAATCAATTAGCCAAGTTTATTACTCCTTTAAACATCAACTGTCAGCTGTGCTAACGTCACTCGGCCTGTTAACATGATAAACTTTCATAAGTTAGCACAATGTGCCACTGGATCTCTCTAGTGGTTTCGGGAAATAGGTCTCCTTATGCCTGTGTAGATATTCCACTACAAATCGCAAGAGAATTATGATTAATGTTTCCATTTAGAGCCTGACCATGCCAGTTCACCAATTTTAGCTATATTGGCCAATATTACCTATTTGCAGGTATGTCTGTATCAGCATTTATAACAACCAATAAATGAAAATAAAAAAAATAAAGAAGAGACATGAGAAACACCCTTCAACCATGTTATGAGTGTTGATGTTGCATAGCTCTGCAACTTCCCTGTTGGCAACACACCTGTTTGGAACACAAAACACAACAACGTGCTGATCCCAGCAGTTTCGGGCAGGGCAGAGCGTAAACAAATAATCCACAACTTGCTGTAAAACAAGTTTATTTTTCGTATTAATATTTCATATTTTTCTTATTTTCTTAGTAAGGAGTCATAAATCATTACACATAACAAATGTAAGGGAAATGTGTTTATTTTTTGTGTGAAATATGTTTATGCTTTGTGTGTCCAAAAGAAGAAAAGAAAAGGGCAGATATATCAGATATTTAATTCACCAAATATCGTAATCGGTCTTAAAAATCGGTCAGGCTCTTATTCTATTACCGATTAACTGCAATTTACAGCATTTCTGATCAATTTGTGTTATATTAGATGATAATAAATGTGCTTTTCTTTCAAAAACAAGGTAATTTCTGTGTGAACCTCATGTTTTGAGTAGTCCTGTTTATTGTGATTATTTAAAAACATAGCCAGATGAAACGCTAGACATAGATAACAGTAATAATCCACACTAACACTAACTTACATACAGTAATGTACCCTGTAATAACAGTATTCATTCAAAATGACTGGTACAAACTGGTAAGTTTAATATTGTATTGTACCTTAAGTTGGCATAATTCACAGATGTTGTCTAAAGCAGTTAATAAACATCTGACTTCATATTTTTCCTCCAAACAACAAATAAAATGATCATTTATTACATTCCACAAAATAATACAAAAAACATCACTTCACCTTGAGGTGAGGGTAAAAACCATTTCCTGGGTGATGGCCTGCTGTCTTGGTAGATTGGCTGCTGGTCATCATCACAGTAACTATCAGACTGGCAGTCAGCCCTGGAAACAAGGTCAAAATCTCCCTCTGCATCATCATGGCAATCATTGTTGGACAACCTTTGAAACAAAAAGATGAAGACTTTGAAAAAGAACCATAACTATGATGTAATGGGGAACAAACACTGGAAGGAAAGTTACGAAGAAAATTAATACACTGTAACTGCTTTGCAGTAACCACCAGCATAAACCACAAGTTCTCAGTGTTGATCTGTATAAGAGGCTTGAACTCAGAAAAAAAAACTTCTGTGAAGTCAGTGATAGACAGTAATGGAACCACAGCTGTATTTTTGTAGCTAGTGTGTCACTTTTTTTCTCACACTTTCCTCAGATCACATTAAACTGACTGTTGCTTTCTACCTTTCCTTTGTGAGCATGATGTCATCTTCGTGAAATTCCTCCCCACTGTAGTACTCTCCTGAGCCTCTCTCTTCATCACTGTCCCCATCACCCTGCTCCTCTCGACGAATGGTGGGGTAAAGTGCTCCACTGCTCTCTGACCTGGTATCCAAACAGTAAAGACACAGTGAATCATACTGATACTGGTGGATTGGATTAACCATTCACATGTTGCCATCTTTTTCTTCATTTGTGGGGATGCTGGATAAAATTTAGATAAAAACAGAATGCAGTGATTTGCAAGTCTCATAAACTATTTTAGCTTTTATTCACAATAGAACATAGAAAACAAATCAAATGTTTAAACTGAGAAAATGTACCATTTTAAGAAAACAATAAGATCATTTTGAAATTGATGGCAGCAACATGTCTCAAAAAAGATGGGATAGGGTCATGTTTACCACTGTGTAACATCCCCTCTTCTTTTATCAACAGTCCATAAATGTCTGGAAACTGAGGAGACCAATTACTGGACTCTTAGGAGAGGAATGTTGTCCCATTTTTGTCCGAAATAGGACTCAAGCTGCTCAACAGTCCTGGGTCATCTTTATTGTATTTTTCGTTTCATGGTGCAATAGATGTTTGCAACTGGTGAAAGGTCTGGACTGCAGGCAGGCTGGTTCACCCCCTGGACTCTTCTACTGTGAAGGCAAGCTGTTGTAATAGATGCTGTATACGGTTTATCATTATCGTGCTGAAAAATGAAAAGCCTTCCCTGAAAAGATGTCATCTGGATGGGAGCATATGCTGATTTCCTTGAAAGAATCGTGTCTGTTTTCAATGCAGTACCAACTGAGAGCCCGAAGGTCAAGAGCATCCAGTATTGATTTTTGGCTTTGTCCCTTGTCCCTTGCACACAGAGATTTCTCCAGATTCCCAGATTCACTTTTGATTATATTATACACTGTAGATGATGAGACAATTTTACATTGAGGAACATTATTCTGAAATTGTTCCACAATTTGTAGACAGTTTTATTGCAGACTGGTGAACCTCTGCCCATCTTTACTTCTGAGAAACTCTGCCTCTCAAAGATGCTCTTTTTATGCCCAATCATGTTGCTGACCTGTTCCTCCAGCTGTTTCTTTTTAGTACCACTTACTTTTCCAGCCTTTTGTTGCCCTGTCCCAGTTTTTTTTTTTTTTTGGACGTGTTGCTGCCATCAAATTCAAAAGGAGCCAATATTTTTCATAAAATAGTAGAATGTCTATGTTTAAACATTAAATATGTTTAATATGTTCTATTGTGAATATAATATGGATTTATGAAATTTGCAAATCATTGCATTCTGTTTTTATTTACATTTTACACAAACAATGTCCAAACTTTTTGAAACTGGGATTGTACAAACATTAATACTCCTTATTGCCACAGAGTTGTATTTCCATAGGCTGCTCATTCAATCAGTCACCATATAGTATATATTCAAACTGGCCCTTATCATTTTTTATATTCGAGGGTAAGAAGCTTTCACATGTTTTGTGACACACACAAACAAAACCAATATGCTGTGAAGCTCTGTGAGTGGTAACATCATGCACATACCTAATATAGGCCTCATAGTAGCGTGTCCTGCTCCAGGAAAAGAAGGAGGAGATGGATCAGTCAGACAGGATTTGTTGGAACCGGGTACCAGGACAGGAGGGGAAGGAGAGAGATTGCATGCAATGACAAAAGACATGAGGATACAAACTGAAACGCTTAAATTTTCTCAAAAAGGCAGTTTTTCATTCCCACTAGGAATATATATTTAAAATTAGATCTATAAACTATACGGCTAGATGGCATCAGGCGAGATAAGAAATGAGGGTAGGTGAGGTAATCCTTAAGACTTGGCTATTCCATTTTAGTTAGGAATGTACGTGTTGGTAAAAACAATTTATACAGTAGTTTTACTTTACTGCCTTAATGTTCTGAAGCATAAAGGAATAAAGGATAACCCAAATCTCTAAAAACACAAGGAAATTAAATACTAACACATGAAGAAAAAAGGAGGTCACGCTGGGTATCTATTAAACATGCCTTTTTTCTATTGTTCTTTCTTATGAGGAGTTTCAGAGGGTAGTCTGGTTAACAGTTAGATGAATACAGCAGTCACACTGGCTGAATATGTTAAAGTAATACAACTATCAGCTTTTAAGTACTGACAAATACTGAATGTCACAGATCTATTGTAGATCTGAGACAACAGAAAGGAAATTAAACAGCATCTATGCTGATGATTGATTTATCATTTAAGCCAATCTTCTGAAGATTGATTATATGCTGGTTTTCTTAATCTTCAGCAATTATAAATAGAACCTTTAACATTTTGGTCTGTAGGCTGAACCAAAGATGTTTTATAGGAAATGTTCCACATTTTATCAAACTTAGCAAATACAAACTAACAAACTTACAGTCCAGTAAAAAGGAAAGTTTTCACAGGACTCTGTTCAGTCCTGTGAATGAAAAACTAGTACAATGTACAATGTTTTTGCTTCCATAGGAATTAAAAGGGTAAGTAGCAGCCTGGTGCTGCTAATCAAATGCTCTTTATTACGTGATCATCAGCAAGTGTGAGCACCTCTATAAAAGCAGAAGTTTTGACAGTTTGCTGGTCTGAAAGCATTCAGGTATGTGTTATCACAATGCCACAATCTTTCCAGGAATGAACATTCCAGGAGATTCAGACCGTGCAACACTCAGACAAACTGCAAAAAATCCAGGAGCTACATTTCAGACTCTACAGGCCTCAGTTTGCATGTTTATTGTTAAAGTTCATGACAGTACAATTAGAAAACAAACTGAATAATTATGGCTTGTTTGGAAGGGTTGCCAGGAGAAAGTCTCTTCTCTCTACAAAGAACACGGCAGCATGGCTTAAATTTGAAAATTTGCATCTGAACAAACCACAAGTCTTCTGGAACAATGTTCTTTGAACTGATGAGACTAAAGTGGAGATGTTTGGCCATTTTACGCAGAGCCTTGTTTTGTGAAAACCAAACACAGGATAATAGCACATACATCTCATACCAACTGTCAAGCACGGTGGTAGAGGGGTGATGATTTGGGCTCGTTTTGCAGTCACAGAACCTGGGCACCTTGCAGTCACTGAGTTGGCCATAAACTCCTCTGTATACCAAAGTATTCTAGAGTCAAATATGAGGCCATCTGTCTGACAGCTAAAGTTCGGCCCAAACTGGGTCGTGCAACAAGATAATGATTCCAAGCACAGCAGCAAATCATCAACAGAATGGCTGAAAAAGAAAAGAATCAAGGTGTTGCAATGACCCAGTCAAAGCCCAGACCTCAATCCAATTGAAATGCTGTGGTGGGACCTTAAGAGAACTGTGCATAAATGAATGCCTACAAACTTCAGTGCACTGAAGAAACATTGCAAAGAAGAGTGGGCCAAAATTTCTACACAACCATGTGAGAGACTGATAAAGTCATACAGAAAATTGTTATTCAAGTTAGTGCTGCTAAAGGTGGTTCAAGCTATTGAATCACGGGGTGTACTTAGTTTTTCACAAGACTGACTGTAAGTGCTTAACTGAGAATCTGCATAGAACGTGCAGATGAATGACTGATCAATCTATAAAAGCAATCATTAGTTAAATACATATGAAATATAATATTTTTTTGCCTGATTTTTATATAAACATACTACAAATTTAGATCTTTTTAATGAGGTGAACTAAAATGTAGTGATATACATTAGACAGTGCACTACCAGACTAAACTTCTGAAATGTCTGAAAAAAAGTCATTGACGTATGTGAAGTGTAGTTTGACAGTTCTGAATCTTAGGTAAGCATGTGAGCTTGAAAAATGACATTATACATATATGACTATCATACAAGATGCTCCTGTGGGTGCTCTGTTCTACATGAAGAATAGGACTCCACACTTCTCCAGCTCCATGCAACATATGTAGATAACTACTGTTGATTTTAACACCACATTTAGGTGCCCTTCAACCAACCTTGTGGAGTGCGACTTCCAGGGCTTGCCTTGCAGTCCTTTGCTGTAAGTAGTTATTGATGATCCATTTCTGGTGGAGGACGGGCGACTTCGTCTTAAACACTTCTGCTGCCTCGCAATGGTCATGGAGAGAAGTGAGGGCACGTTGGCATTGTTGAGGTTGGCATTGGAAGGTATTGGCGATTGAACACAAGTGGAATTACAGTGGGGGTAATTATACGGATGAGTGGTGTGATGATGTTGATTGTACAGGATGGGTGAAGAGTTCAGTTCTGTCTCTCCTTCCTTGTCATTGCTGCTGGCTCTCCTGACAATTTGCGGGGGGGCAGCGCTGGAGAAGGGCAGGATCTGTAGTGGCCGCTGCGTGACGGTGGTGGGGTGGGAAGAGCCTTGCTGATCCCCACTGACATGGTTGACATGGTTCCCAAAAAGGCTGCCATTACGCTGCAGAGAGACACCAGAAACTAAACTCAAAACATACTCTCTTCTACCAAAGATAACCAGTGTAATCTCAGCATTTTAATTATTTCAGTGACATCACTGAAGATTAGACTTGTGGTACAATATTAACAAAATATTCCTTTTCAGATTTCCTGAAAAATTAAAAACAATGAAGTGAGTGAGTTACTAAGAACATGTGTTAGAAACACTTCAGGCAGACAGTTAAGTGGAGTTAACAAAAACAGAAAAACACAGAATATTAGTAGGAATCCTATTAACACACTCCTTGGTGTGTACAGCAGACAATGCAAACATATCTGAAGGGAATTTCTCAGGAAATTTTACTCTGTAGATTTCCTCCTCTTCCTCTCCATTTTCATCTACTAGTCCTTCTTCCTGGAGGTCACACGATATGGCGCGACGGATTTCTGGTCCAATGTCATGCAGCGTGCGCAAGCCAGCCTGCAAAAAGGACATGTGTCACACCAAGCCTAATATATTTGTATTGTTGTTGGCAAACATTTCGATGTTCTCATGTATGAAAATGAATCTTCTCAGACAAATCCATGAACACAACAGTTCTAATGTTTCTAAATGCTGTTAACGCTAGTTTAAAGGCAGTTGTCTGGAGTTTTTCAGATTTGATTGATGTATAAGAAAGATGGGCAGAACTTTTTTTAAGAAGCCACTCCACTCAGATCCTAACAGACATGTCTTCTCTTCTTTTGTTAACACACTCTGTGCAAACAGGTTTGGGATTCATTTTTCCAGGTTACTCCAGATACAATACACAGCTAAAAGTCTCATTGGAAAGGAATTCCACAGAAAACCTGACTCAGTGAGCTGACTCAGGAGACTTTTGCATATAACTGTTATTGTGCCTTAATGCGTCCATAATGTGATGAGAACAAAGAAAAGCTTTCATTCAAAACATGACTCAAAACTGACTGTATTTGTTTGATAGTGCTCACAGTAATTAATAAACAGATTTCTTAGACGCCATAAATTACAGAGTGGAAATCAGTGGAGGGACACGAGTTTGGTTTGATGTGAATTATTCATTGGGCCATGAATAATTCACTGACTGAGAGCCAATTCTGTGTTCACTGTCTGACAGAAGTTGCACTTTCCTCACCTGTAGAGCCAAGGTGGTGTTCAGTCTCTCCCATGAGCGCCTTCCCACAAGACCTTGCTCCTTGCGCCTCTTGAACTTTCTGAAGTAGTCCTGTATCAGGAAGGTGGCATAGAACTTCCCCACTGTTACCTCGTCATCTGAGTGAGCAGACCAGACACACCAAAGCCTCCCAGATTAACACCAAAATACCTGCATACCAAAACACCTCAACACCGCAAACCAGTTTATATCCATGCACTCAAGTTTTGAAATATTCAGTCATCCAGTTACTGCTACTGCTACTATGTCACCATCTCAAAGAGAATTTAAAGTATCAAAACTGAAGTTAAAAATATCACAATAATAAAGGAACCACTGCTGCAGCATGTTGAAAAAAAAGACAGTATCTTGGCAATGAAACCAAATGTTTTAGCTTTATTCCAAATTCCAAAAGAATACCAACCCATATTCCCAAAATGCCAAAAATCCTCAATGCTTAACCAGGACACTGACTGTTCAGTCTAGGAGACTCTACTCTAAGAGGTTAACAGCTAATTAAGTCAAACAATACTGCATGCATAAGCACATTTTTTGAGCGCATCAAAGATACGTCATTTCTCAGACCTATTACCAGGTACTGTAATATTCATGCTAAACAAAGATATGAAGATATAAACTCTATAAATATCAGAACTGAATGCGTGCCAAGTGAGTATTGGTGCACAAATGATAGCTGATTATCTGACTACCTCTGCAAATGACAATTACACTCATAAACTCATGTACAGCAAGTTTCATCTTGACAGTCAATAACATCTATGCCTCCAGCCACCATCTTGCTCTATCTCTCGAAATGCATGAAGTTATGAAAGAGTCCTCGCACAAAAAAAAAACCACAAGTACACAAAACCGCTCAGAAAAGTGAAGCAAAATCTTCAAAAATTAAGTTTATATAGCAGATTTTTTTATGAGGAAGCAGAGCCATACTTTCAATTCAAATGAACCAAAGCAGGTATGCCCACACACTTCAGTGCTACATTGTATGGTGACTGCAGACTTAATCAGATTTAGCATCTATGATTTCAGAGACAGACAAGCAGAAGTGTTGTATATCCTACAGCAACAACATGATCTGGAGCATAAAGCGCATGCAAGAAAGCAGCAGAATAAAAGGTTTAAGGAAGCAAGGATAAGCTCTACAGATCCTCTATCAAGACAGAAAACAGAAACTTAGTTTAGCCAGAAGGGAAGCTGTGACTGCACACACTATCTGCCATGCAGGGAGGCTAATCGAGCTTGGCTCTAATTCTCTCAGATAAATGGTTGCTGAAGCAGAATGGGGAGAGAGGCTAAACAATAAAAAAAAAAGCCAGCTGAATCACTGTGTGCAGGAGAAGCGTGTTTTTCTCAGGGTTTTTTGTTTGTTGGTTTGTCACCACCTTTCCTTGACCCTTTTTTTTCTGGAGTGGAACTGGGTAAAGGTGACAAATGCCACCATTATTCCCTCCAGTGGTCCAAGGAGAGGGATGACCTTTATCTGGCTATGAGCCATCTTCCAGAATCAGACACGTTTCTCTACACACATGGGACAGCCAGAGTTAAACTGAACAGGGCTCTGTTCAGGAAGAACAAAAAACATGGTGCCAAAAAACATTTTTATTTTTAAAAAATGCTCATCTTTATTTTAAAATCAGAAATTGGTGATGTCATGGAGTTCAGTAAATACATAACATCACTGATTTCACTTTCAAAAATACTGGCAGCCGCCAGTGCTACCCCTCAGCCTCCTAGTAGATGCACCTATGGTATGAATTTCAAAATCCTAGGTGACTTGAGTTATCGCAAGATTTTCTGAAAACTTGACCTCTGACCTTGACCTTGAGTTTGAAGTTACTGAGATTCGAACTGGTCCCAGATTTTTAATAGATACACCTATGGTATCAATTGGAAAATCCTACGTCGCCTCTTTCTTGAGTTATCGTGTTCACAAACTTGGGTGTCCATGCTACCCACCCGCCCAGTGGGGTGATGACAATACCAAAAAAACATCTAATAAGGCTGGACAGATTAAATCTTACTTAATCCAGATTTTCAGGCATATATGAATGCATAGCACAATTAATTTTTTTTTCCAGAAAAATCATATTTTCCTAACGCGCTTTGGATTTCACGATTCACGTTTTGAAGGAAGTCTTCACCTTCATTTAAGTACCAGTTTGCTGAAATCAAAATAACCGAGTTTACACAAGTGAGCAACATTTCAAAACTGATAATCCCTGACTCTTTTTATTTTTCTTAATAATAAAGCATCCTGGTGTAGGCAGATCCAATCTATGCCCACATATAGTTGTGGATTCCCTTTCTGGACAGAGCCCAGTGAAGTTTTTAAGTGAGGTATCAGTAGCTTCATGCCACCAGACTAAAACAGAACTGCTCCAAAGAGCTCAGGACGGCAGAAAGAGAAGAAAAGAAGGCCAGTGACTGAAAGCAAAGGAAGCTGTAGATCAGAGAGGCTTGGCAGGAAAGACTCAAAAAAAAAACAAAGAGAGAGAGAGGGGTTAGCAAAGTAATGCACACAGAGACATGCAGTACAAGCATAGTAAGCATGGACACACACTGGAGTAGCTACGTGAGCACAGCTAAAGGAGGTCACATTTGTTCTGACTCACAGCAATGTAAAAGCCTCTAACCTAGCAGATTATCAAAACTGATTGTCCAACAAACAGTGTATTTATGAGAAGGCGTTTGAGTTATAGTTAAACACATGAGACACATCATTGTGCTTAACAGTGACAGTTCAACTGAAAAGAATAAGGAGTGTCTGGGAAACAAGAAATACTGTACCTTAAATATCTTAATAAATTACAAGTTTGTTTCCCTACATATCCTTTTTTTTTGTTTCTAAGCTGGTCTTACAGTTTCAAAAAAGCAAAAACAGGATGTTGAAGTCTTCTTGTGGATTCGTCCTCACCTCCTGTTTACTGTTTTGTAAAGCGTGGTTTTATCTGCACTTCATCTTGCCTTTTACACGTACTACCCGACATCACAAGGTGAGGAACCTGTCCTGAGGTTCCTCATACGCCACATATGGAGATCCAAAAGAGCACAAAAAACCACCTAAAAGACTCACATCTTCTTTTAATTACATTCTAACTACTGTCAAAGGTGTTTGTGATATTTATCCTATTCATTTCATTGATTTTAAAATTATTACCACTAATTTTGGCTTCAGATATATTTAGCGTGCTTAGGCATCTACCATTATTTCTTGGAAATATAAAAATAAGAATCAGTCCATATAATTATTATCATCGCGTGAGCAATACAGAGACATGAGAGCAACTGTCACTTGTATGGCCGGTGGTATGTCTGTAAGCCATAGGCGGTGATATGTGTTTTGCATAACAAAGCATTCAGACCATGATTCTGTTTGCTAAAACTGCCGGATAGGACAGGTTAAAAAAAAACAAAAAAAAACAAAAAAACAAAACAAACAGTGTTGTCCCTGTGCATGTGTGTATAGTGACCACTGACCGCCTGCAGGGGGTACCACTTGGTCGAGCAGCTTCATACTGGTCCTCTTCCAGATCTTCTTGATCACAGCTCTAAGCTCCTCATTGGCTTGCTCCAGGTTACCTTTGAAAAGTGCAACCACAGTTAGAGGTAAGTAAGAGTCTTTCATACACAGTCATATAACAGGTCAAAACAGTCCTTACCATTATAAGTTATAATGGGTGGTTAAACTGTACTTTGGTGCTCAGTTTTTTCTATATTAAAGGGCCATGTTGGTTATGCAGTGGACTCTGAGGAAGGACTACTTAAATAATATCTATAGCTCCCCCTTGTGGTAAAATGTTAAGTGTGGACCACAAAAAGATACAGACACAGCTGTGAATAAGAGACGATAATACTATGAATCAAATATGTAGCATTAATTCTAAACAGTGCCTGACCCATCCCGGAGTAAACAAGACTTACTTTTGCTCTCTGAAGATTTCTGGAAGCAACAACTGAGTGTAACTGTAAATGTGTAAATGTGATTCAACTCAGAGTAAGAAATTTTTTTACTACTCAATTAAATAATTTTATCTAGTGCAAAAATGTAAGTGCCTGCTGACTTTATTTGTTAAATATTCTTCTAAAACATCTTTCTTTTTTCTTATTTAATGCTTATTTCAGTGTAAGGCTTGATTCCCAGTGTACTTAAACCTGTCTCTTGGTAACTTCACGCTGCTGCATTGGTTTCTCTGGGCTGCAATCTTGAGCTGCTGCACATACAACAGGTCACTGACCCCATTACCCTCACCACTCAGTCTTCCTACTTAAAATGTCAAAATGTCATAACACTTAAAAGGCATTCAACTGCATACCACAAGACATGACAGACTGCACAGAATGGTAATGCACAGATCTAAAATGCTAAACCAATCCATAAGAAAGCAACCAATAATTTTGCAGATCCCCAGCGGCTAAAGGTGCGCACTCACCCTCAGTCTTAATCTTGAGAGCAGTGCGGACCAAAGCAAACAAGGTGGCGTTAAACATTACAGTTCCGTCACTGTTCAGGGGCATGTTCATTGCCACCAGACGCTGTAAAGTAATTCAAAACACAGATTAACAAGAAGGCACCAACTGTGGAATAAGTACTGTGAAAGCTGTAGGTTTAAATGAAAGAGATGTACAAACGCTTTAACATATTTTCGGAAATCCACAAAAAGAGTGGTCATGTAGCTCATTATCTTTAGACCTGTGAGTGTGTGGAAAGTTGTGCAAACCCACCTTACAGGCCACTCTGTGAGGGCAGAGCTTGCCAAAGCCCAGTGGGGGCTGGATCCTCCTTAGCAGAGTTACAACATCAAGATGCTTTATCCTGCCCCTGACAGCAAGGCACATTCAGATAAAACTCATCATACCAAGCACAGTCTCCACTATAGCCAGGTCCTAATAAGAACTAAATATGTGCACTTTAGAGAGCCATAAAGGATATCATTTTTTAGAAAATTCACTATATATGTTATTGAAGTAGATTTTAACACTTGTATACATTTAAAAGATAAAAAATAAGAGATAATGCATAATAGTATTCTTCAAAAATGGTCCCGAGTACTCACTTAGCTTCAGGGTCGTATTCTGACCAGATCCTTTTGAACTCATCCAAGTGGTGCGGCCCGAGAATGGACCAATCACGGGTCAGATAGTCAAAATTATCCATGATGACAGCAACAAATAGGTTTATGATCTGAAAGGACAACATGCAGCATTTTTTTATAGTACCTAACTGTACAAAGGACAGTGAAAACTCAGGTCTGTGCTCAAAAATGAGTGGCTTTGAACACAGTCAGATGTCTGAAGATTACCAGGAAAGCACAGAGCATGTAGAAGCTGATGAAGTAAATAATAGCAAAGCCACTGCCACAGGTCCTCTCCTCTCCTGGGTTGTAGTCTGACTCTGAATCGCACAGCTTGCCTGGCATGCAGGCCAGCATGATCTCCTGCCACGCCTCGCCTGTAGCACACCTAACAGAGAGCAAGAGATGGCATCAGTCCAGCTGCAGCTATACATAACATATACATTTATTATGTATGATGACCTATAAAAACATAGTGACCTGAAGAGCATCAGAACTGCTTGGGGAAAGGTTTGAAAGTTGTTGTTGCGGTTGATTTGTGTTCCATCTACCATTGCTATTTTCCCAAACACCTAAAAAAAAAGAGAAGAAATATCCCATTAATGGTTAGATTCTGTCAAAGAAACACACACACATATTATGTGTCTAACAGGTTCCACTCATATCATATCATGATATGATTTCATAACAAATTACCTGCATTCCAATTACAGCATAGATGAAGAACAGCATGGCTATCAGGAGTGCAACATAGGGAAGAGCCTGAGGGAGGGAAAAAAAGAATTGGCACGCTGTTAAATCTGCAGTGTTTAACTTGAGCTGTGTTGAATCATAACGGCTTTTATTCTACGTTGTTGTTCTACACAGCAAAACACGCTGTTATCAGTTTGATTTTTATCGCAACCCAAAGAAACATGAGTTATATACTGTACTTGCAACCAAGTTTCTCAAAGAATAAGCTTCATACACTACTGTTTATCTTGTAAATCAATAGAATGATAGCAGTGTGAAGGACTGTGCAGTGTTATGGTTTCTGGTAAGTGTAAGGTCTCTCTTTTTGCTTTCTAATAACACATAAATAGGCTGATTATGCTATAAAAGGGGTGGGGAGAAATTGATACAGCATAGTATTGCAATACATATTTTACAAATTGAACTTTTTCAGTCCACCAGATGGTACTATTGAGTTTTTTTTGTTTGTTTATTTTTGTTTTTTGCTTTTTTTTTTTATGGTCAGCAGAGGTGGCAGTCAGCATGTGGCAGGAATTTGGTAAAAAAAAAAGATTGAGGAATCGCGCCATCTGCATTTAAGTCAAATATATGGACTTATTTTGGAATTTTTAACGAGGATGGGACAAAGGAGATGGATATGCCACATGGGATTTGCAAGGAGAGTCATATGAATGCAAAATCCTATTGGAACACTACAAACATGAGGGCTTGTCTCACGCACCACCATCCTGAGATAATGTCACCTGAGGATGGCAAAGCTAATATTAAATCAGCTCAGCCACTGGACATACTTAGCTTGACAAAGTTATCTCCCAAATCAGAGCGAGCTAAGAAACTAGCACGCATACTTTATGTGCAAAGACCTGCGTCCATGTAGAAAATTAGGGCTTTTGTTACACGCTCAAGACACTGGAACCTGGGTATGTGATGCTGCAACCTTTTTTTCACAGACACAGATGTACCCAGGCTCCACAGAGAAGTGAGGCGTAAAGCTGAGGAAAGTTTGAGTATATTCACATGCGAGGCACAGATGTGATGGGCTGTGGATGCATAAGTGCCTATAACAGCTTGTGATCTCGCACAGGACTGGCTACTGCTGTCTAACGTTCAGAGTACCTGTAATAGTAAAGCAGTCCACACATGTTTGCATTCAGTTACATTGGACTAGACTATAATACAAACAGTTCAATTGTTACAGGTGCATACAACATTTATGACAGCTTTTACTGACAGCGTCGATCAGTCTGACTGCTTGATAAAAATGACTGAAGTTAGAGGAACAGACTGAGAACTTTATCATATTAAATAAAACAGATACTGACAAAGTTTACCTTTGGGGAGATAGTTTGTAGTTGTAAAAGAAAAGGTGATAAATCACAGTGTATCAAAATATATGTTACTGCATTAACTCAGCATGTTTAAAATCGTAATATCGTATTGTGATAATATCATATCGTGGGGTCTTTGGTGAGTCCCTTCTCTCTGCTACAGTCTCACCTGGAAGGACTTGATGAAGGTCCACAGGAGAGTCCTGATTCCCTCCCCCCTGCTCAGCAGTTTGACCAATCGCATCACCCTGAACAAGCGAAAGAAGGTGATGGAGATGCGAGCGCTGTCCTCTGTGTTCTGAAGTGGATGAGGGAAAGAGTGATTATGGGACAAAGAAACAAAAGGTGTAACATATTCCAGCACACTAATAAAGATATACACCACTCATTCATTCATGCGGTCAGTCATACATGCATTCTTACGAGAGTCATGTATGGGATATATTAGTTACCAAGAAACACAAAAGAAATGTAAATGCTTGTGGAAAAATGCCTCCCATTTTGGATTTTAGAAATTCTTTATAGTGACAACAATAAACAAGCATGCAGAACAACTGTGTGTTAAACACCATGCCATTAACAGACCTGGAGGACTTAGACATACAGTAAATTTAACTGTGGACAACCACAGAGAGCTTTATCTGCACATACATAAGACCTAAATCAAGAGCAATTCATTGTAAGAAAGCTGACTGCTAACACTACAAAAAGCTACACTAAAATAAAGGACAAAAGACCATACAATTTGATCTAAACCTGTGTGTCATGCCATGCACCGAGACAGGACAAAAATATCAGCAGACTGAAACTGGTGCCAAAATGCAACAAACCAGGTGGATTCAAAACAGGACTGTGACAAACACTGAGAGTTAAACACAAACCCTTACACTTGATTGAATCAGTTCTGGTAAAAAAGCATCTCAATGTTTTCAGCAGTAACTGAGCAAAAGTGTAATAACAGAAAGATGTTGATGCTTTGATTTGTTTTTCTTTTTTGGATGGTCACAAAAGGGTGAGGGTCTTAAATAAAAGAGGAGGGGCTTCTTACCCCTGGCTCCACTATCACCTTGACAACAGGAATGGCTGCCGACTTGAAACCAAAAGCCTAAAGTTAATCCAAGTTACACAAACCAGCTGTGCAGCACCAAACCATTCACAGGTAAGTGCTGCTGCAAACATCACATATCATCAATTACCTTTGTTTCATTCAACATCTAAATACATTAAAAACTCTCAGAAGCACCTTTATTTAAAAAAAGAAAAACAACAACAACAACAACAACAACACAGCATTACAACTTACCAACAAGAACACAATCAACAGTATAAGCCTCTTACCACATCTTAGCAGTAACACCACAAATAAGATGCATGCATACAAACCTGAAGAAAAATTAGCTATTGCAATATAATGTATAGTTTAATTACATCAACCCCTAAATACAAAAACATGACCATAGCTAATCAAGTTTGCAACTTTTTTTTTCTGTCAGATATAGAAAATTCCTTACTACTTACAGTTTTTAGATAAAGTTATTATTTTATTGTTTAAGGTATTGTTGTTTAAGCTGCTGAACCATAAGTTCAGCATCTGCTATGAAGTGCTGATATGTTCTCATGGAAAAAAATGAAAATACCCGTTACTCTGCTCAACTTATATCCAAGCTTTCTGTCACAGGATTTATTCTGTATATTACTATCAAATTTTGTAGTTCAATAATAGGATGTGCCTTACATTAACACTTTAAACACTCATTCGAAACAATCTGACAGACAAACATCATGACATGGAAAAGGTGGCAAAAAGCATGAAATCAGTGTTGACGTGAGCCACAAAAAAAGGACAAAGAGTTGCCTTGTAGTAGCAGTATAGCAAATTCATAAACAAATCAAGTAAGTAATTAATTAAGAAACAAGCTACCCTAAACAAGATGCTATTTTATCAATTCTTTTTTTAAATACATATTTAATAAATGGAGATCCATTTTTACTGTTTTCATTCAAACCAGAGTGGGGTGACACAAAGAAAACATCTCCTTTCCTTTTTTCTGGATCAAGTAAATAATTATCTAATGTGTGTCATACCTTTCATTATAACTAAATAAAGTTGTCAAACATACTTTAACCCTTACATACTGTTCATATTTCATAGCTTCACAGTAATTTTTACCCAGTCAAGAATTCCCTCATATTAAGTGTCCATACAGAATTTTGATCTACAGATCTGTTAGAAAGTATAAATCACCTATTGGTGATGAATAAATGGATAATCAGTCATTAATGTTTAAGGATTTACAACACTCAATTTTTGTATTATTGTAGGGTCTTTACCTTACAATATAAAGTGCCTTGAGGCGACTGTTGTTGTGATTTGGCGCTATATAAATAAAACTGAATTGAATTGAATTGAATTGGAGAAAAATCACACAATATCGTGTCCTGTTTTATGTAAGAAAATATATGAAAAAAACAGCCATAATGATTTAAAAATATTTTATTCAAAATGAAACAGTGTCTTCACTGCTATATCAAAAAACCATTCTCATAACCATCATCCATAATTAACAATATTAATTAATTATTAATTAACACTTTGTTTGCAATAAGCAAGCTTTTTGCAAACTAGTCTGTATATTCAAAGCTGTGGCAGGAAACCTTGCAGATGTAGGACTTGCACATGTGTTTCCTACACTCACTGAAATGGCAGCTCAGGTGCCTTTATAATCTAATGGACCCTCTTTTGAGCTCTGTTTTAATCTCAGCTAGCTCTCAGTTTGTTTAATCTCAGTTAGCTCAGAATAGATGGATTCTAATTTGTTCATTTTTAGATAATTCTCTTAAATTGCTTATGTATGCAGGTGTAGATCTTGTGTCTGTGTCATGCTCTGACCTCTTATGACCTCTGCTCCTTATGTGCACCATATATGATCACGCCTATGCTGTTTAACAATTTCTCTGTTTAAAAGCCCAGCAGGTGCCTGTCTCTGCAGAAACCTGCAAATGTGGCGGGAACACAGACATTTCTCATGACAGGTCAATGCCTGCCTTGAACTCTGTCACTACTGTCCCATAAAAAATACATAGAGACATGGCATGTACACTTTCACAGTTTCAAGATCACCTAAAACCACAGTTTTCCTTGATTGATCCACACTGATGGATCTAAAATCCATCTGAATAGATACGGCTCAAATTTGACCCAGAACAGCCTTTATACTGTACAACAGTATAAAGTTTTAAAATATTTTTGTTTATTTTCGGTCACTTCAGCAAAAGTCATCAAACCTCAGGCTAAAAGAATGACATCTAGGGTCTTTTACAGTGGTCAAATGACAAAACAGATCAAATTTGACCTGAACAATATGTAAGGGTTAAAAAGCAAATGTCAGCGATATTTTTTTAAGCGACAGCTTTTCCTATTATGAAACTGCGATTGCTGGTGTTGTGAAGAATAATTTATAATGCCTGAAAAAAGACAGCTGTGCTCTTGATTGCAACACTGACGCTACAGCAAGGCACTCTTGCTGGGGAAGACACAGCAAGACATGTGTGACAAATGATTACTTACATTGATCTCAGTGATGGCAATGTCAACCACGCTACCAACAACAATTAAGGCATCAAACGTGTTCCATGCATCAGCAAAATAGTTCTGCAAGCACAGGCAACAAAGACACATAGAAAAGAAGAAAGAGAGACAACAAAGCAAAAAAGAAAAGGAAGAAGAGTAGCAAAAAAGAAGTGTGAAAGACAGAAAGAAAAGAGCATCAAAAAGTTGTGCTTTGATATAACGGAGCGAGGTTGAAAAGGTTGACACTTTTCCTGTCTGAGGTTGTGAGAGTACCAACTTTTATTATTGGTGGCTTAAAGGAATACATATTGTTTGTTGGTACTGCACGATAATAGCAGCTTTTCCAGTCATTTAGCAGATATTTGGTCTATGGTGCTTATCAACCAATGAAACCGACAAAGATTTAAAAGATTGTCTCCAGAGTAGAAACTGGTCAACACTAAATTAAGACAGGAAGGTAAGGAAGGAGGAAAGATGTGAAGGATGGAAAAAAGGAGAGTGGCAGTAGCAGTGGGAGAGCAGGAAGAGGGAATGACAGAGTTCTACATACTGACGTCTTTCTACCTGGCTGAGTATGATGTCGACTACACTGCCAATCACCACCAGAGCATCGAAGACGTTCCAGGCGTCCCCGACATAGCCCTGAATATGGCAGCATGCACAGCCAGCAGGAGGAGAGGGGGAAGGTAGGAGAGGAGGGTGATGCAGGAAAGTATAAGAGGTTACAGTGAGGAGTAAAGGAGGGTG
>VUQS01028896.1:0-13450 GCA_015108495.1 Heterochromis multidens | reverse complement strand
GAGTAAAGGAGGGTGACGATAAGAAATAAATGGAAGGAGGAGAAAGCCATTGAGCAAAGAGCCCGTGATGGGAAGTAACAGGAACAGGAAGAATGAGGACTGGCTTAAAAGTGCCTTCAGGTAAAAACGCAAACACTGGTCTTTTTGGGGATAAAATACAAAAGCAGATCTAAAAGGAAAACTCAAGTAGTTTAACTCTGTCCCCCTTGGACGCCTACTAGGGGTAACCCTTGTTTTTCTTTTCTGAACTGAGCGGTTTCTGTCATATTTCAGGCCTGCTTCCAGAACACAATGACTGAGTGTGCATCAGAAGTTAGTGAGGCTGATCTGTGCCTACACAGCTTACTAGGGCTACACTTGGAAAAACCTGGGACCTATTCTAATGGTCGTCAAACCACATCTTTATTGATGTATACTGATGTGTCAAAACTCGTCATTAAGGGTAGAGAGGAGGCTATCAAATGTCGTCTTTATGGGGGAAAGAGTTAAGGTACTATTGGTCATTTTGAATATATCTGTGTATAATTTGCTTAAACATTGAAGTTTTTGCAGTATGCAACAAAAAAAATTCACAGAGAGGAGAGGAGAGACTTACTCTGGGCTTGAAGGCAATGAGCTTGAGGATCATCTCTACAGTGAAAACCCCAGTGAAGACCATGTTCAGGATGTCCATGGCATAGTTAAACAAATGAGACTGACCATGGTGCTGAAAAGAGACAGATACACAGACTAAACACACAAATATTATGAAACAAATATGTATTTCAGTTGTTACTGCTGGTACTACAGCTACAATCTGAATGACAAAAAGAGCACATCATTTTAGACTCATTGTACACTACATAC
This sequence comes from Heterochromis multidens, assembly GCA_015108495.1. Taxonomy (NCBI): domain Eukaryota; kingdom Metazoa; phylum Chordata; class Actinopteri; order Cichliformes; family Cichlidae; genus Heterochromis; species Heterochromis multidens. The sequence goes on along the minus strand of VUQS01028896.1, from coordinate 12,604 downwards.
AAATCAGATCAGTTCAACCATTAACACTTCTAGGCATATTCATTAAATGACAGCAATATGTTGATAAATTGATATACTAAATATACATTAATATGCTATGTAGTGCTATGTAGTATTTTAACTTTACCTAAAAGACTGAATGAAGAGCTCTTACCTGAATGGCCAGGCATAAAGTGTTGAGGATGATTAGGACAAACATGACATACTCAAAGCCAGTGGAGTTCACCACATACCAGAACTTGTACTGGTAGGGGTTTTTGGGAATGTAGCGCCGAAGAGGGCGAGCTTTAAGAGCATACTCGACACACTGACGCTGCCATGGTGTTGATGGTTAGTTGGGGCAAAAAGAAGCAGAGACTCATAAACAGGTGCAATAAGTCAATTTATATGAAAGAAACGGGCGCTGTTTAAACTGATTATTAGGATATATTATTACATTATTTCTTCACGCTTTGTGATAAATGACCTGAAATGATAAATAATCGTAAATGGATTAAGACTTTCCTACCTGATTCTTGTCCAACTCGCAGTTCTTGTACTCCTTTTCCCCTTGCTCCTGGAACGTAACAATGACAAAACCAACAAAGATGTTCATCATGAAGAAGGCAATGATGATGATGTAGATGATGAAGAAGATGGAGATCTCGATGCGATAGTTGTAGATAGGGCCCATGTTCTCCTTGTTGGAGTCGATAGCCTTGTACAACAGACTGTAGGGACACACAAAACAGAGAGAAAGTCAAAATGATGAGTTATTATCCAATGGCAATGGAGCATTTCATTTGGATGAAAATAAATAATTAACAAACATTAAATTCCACCTCACACACAAAACAGTACTTACGTGGGCCAGCCTTCAAAGGTGGAGACAGTAAAAAGAGCCATCATGGCCATGAGGACGTTGTCAAAGTTGAATTCACTGTTATACCAGATCCTTTCCTTCACCATGGGCAGCGCCGTGTCCCCATTGTTATAGAGAATGTATGTACCCCTGGGATTTAAAGATAATGTTAACTACATACCCTGTATGCAGACTGTACATACAAACAAAGCACTGTTTCAAAAACGGGAAATCAGTAAGGAATCAAAAGAACTTACTTGCACTCCTCTGGGCTGGACTTTGCATCATCTGTGCATCGATAAAATTTACCCTTTAAAAAAAAAAAAAAGCAGATAGCGTCAGAGGTGCATGTCGTACAAGACTCCCAACTTCTGTACAGCTTTTTGTTGCTTTATGGTAGAAGGACCTCTTAATTTAGTGAGGCAGAACAGAAACCAGATTACAATCATTTGTGGGCCTGTTCCCCATTATAGCTCTTTGGCGTACCTTGAAAAGCTGCACTCCGATACAAGCGAACATAAACTGCAGCAGAGTGGTGACGATCATGATGTTGCCAATTGTCCTGATGGCCACAAACACACACTGCACCACGTGCTGCAAACCATACAGTTACATTGTTATTAGAATTACACAGCATTGTCTCACAAACAAAGGCATGTGTTTGCAGAAACAAATTCAGATGGACAACCAAACATATAGACAGATAGAGATATTGTCATTCTAACCTTGAGTCCCTTAGCTCTGTTGATGGCCCTGAGCGGACGAAGAACTCGCAAAACACGAAGAATTTTCACCACTGAGATAGCAGACGACCTATAGGAGACAAAAACAGACACCAGTGAATAAAGCTGACGTTTTTTGTTTTTTGTTTTGTTTTGGTTTTTTTTGGGGGGGGGGTAGCATTTAGAGAAAAAAGATTTATTAATTAAGTTGTTTTCACTCATGAACTCATTGGCCTAACTTAGTTGAAAAGTAAGTTAGGCCAATTATCTGCGCTTTTCTCACATGGCAGTAATTGGACATTACACTGACTTTCTACTAGGGTGCTGACAGGATAAAGACCATTTCATGTCCAATCTGACTGAGTCAGACATTTGCATTTTTACATACAACTCTGTTGAATAATGTCTAGAAAGGCTACGGGATGTAGTGCATGTGTGAAAATGGCTTTTAAGAGCTTCAGTTGTGGTAGTTTGACAAAGCTGTGGAAGTAGCTTACTCTTGTTTCCAGTCTTTGTCTTAAACTAATCATCTGCAGATTAACGGCAATCTCATCTAACACTTCAATTCAATTTTATTTATATAGCGCCAAATCACAACAACAGTCGCATCAAGGCGCTTTATATTGTAAGGTAAAGGCCCTACAATAATACAGAGAAATACAGAGAAAACCTCAACAATCAGATGACTCCCTATGAGCAAGCACTTGGCAACAGTGGGAGGGAAAAACACCCTTTTAACAGGAAGAAAGCTCCGGCAGAACCAGGCTCTGGGAAGGGCAGCCATCTTGCGCGATGGGTTTGGGGTGAGGGGAGGAAGACAGGACAAAAGACACACTGTGGAAGATACACTTGGCGAGGAGGCTAATAAACATATTCCTGGAAGGTCAAACTATTCATTTACAATCTGCTACTAGCAGAATATCAAGCATAGTCCATATCTTAAGGCAAAAACAGATCATAATTGCTCAATTTTTAATGCTTACTGAATGCCGAAGGACACCAGAGACACACCAACGACCAGCAGGTCTAATAGGTTAAAGTAGTTTCTACAGAACGCCCCTTTGTGAAGGAATGCTCCAAATGCTGTCATCTGGACAGAGGAGAGAACAGTTAGTCATCAACACTCAGAGGGTGGTTCAATTAAGGCAAAAATATGATTGAAAAACCAAAATAACTATCTGTTATAGATGATCTGTTACTGTTGGTCAACATTCTAAGTATACCAAAAAATCTTTGCTGATTTGTACACGTCTTTACACTTCCAATAAATCTGTATGTCAGACATTAATGTTCATAACGACAGTGCAAAAAATAATTATCTGCAGTTTCTGAGGGCTCTGCGTTGAAATGAATTGAAAGGATTAACAAAATAGCACTGAATATTGGTAACTGATAAAGTAAAATTTTCAACCAATATTTAAAACACCTTTAAAATGAGAAATATCAGAGATGCATTTATGCGCAGTACTGCACACACACACACACACACATATAGACAGTATATACATATACATACATCAGGTATAGACATTGCAAAATGTTAACACATGACAGGGGAACATTATAAAATCACATTCATTTCCTGTACAGATTAAACCACAAAGTGAACCATAAACAAGGCCCTTTATCTTCTGATGGGCTTTCAAGCTTAAGCAATAAAATGAGATTTTCCTGGTGCAGACATGCAATGGGGTAAGATACAAGACTGATTCGTGAATGTAAAAATAATAAAACTGTTTCTGATTTTTGTGGATTTCTTTAAGTATTTATTTGGTAGAAAATTGCCAAAAATGCTTCTTATCTGTGTTCATAGTGTGCAATCAGACAGTGTGATTTTAGAGCTTGGTGTTAGTTGGAGTTCATCTGCAGTCCATAAAATAAGCAAACATCTCACTATAGCACATGTATGTATGTCTGTATGCACCCTATCTCCTCCTTAACCGGTGGGCCAACCTCAACAAAACTTTGCACGAACATCATCACCCATACAGCATTTATTAACAACATTTTTACTAACAAGATTCATTTTAAATATTTAAATCTTAAATTCTTTTTAATTTTTATATATATTATGCTCATTTCATCATCCCCTTGCGAATGCGATGTTCCATTCTCTGTTCGTCACCTACGTAACTACGTAACTACGTAACAGTCATGAAAATCTGTATCTGTGACGGAATTTTGCTTGAGTTACCACTAAATATGAAATGAAGAATTCTGAAATAAAGTCTTTAAATATCACAGACATATAGCTTAACAGACGACAATTCATTCCAGTAAAGCTGAAGACATTTTTGACGACCATCAGGAATGCACAAACCCTACGGCAAGTACTGCTAAATTTCATGTAAAACTTTATTTTTAATTTTAAATGTTTTGTGGGTGTTTCACACACACACACACACACACACACACATATATATATATATATATATATATATATATATATACAATTAAAGGTTAAACACTTAAGTTTTTTGGTGATTATCACTGGCCAACATTACGGTATTCCACGTAACCATAAAACCCAAAGTTTACAGGTTAGCTTTTGTCTTTAAAACTAAACAGGTTTCTATGTAGCTTGCAAAGAAGATGAATAAATACTGTATATGTGTATGTATCATTGTTTTATGTATATGCATTGTCATCTGACTATATACAGTAGTATAATGAAGATATTCAGAATAACAAGATAAATTAACCATACATGTCTGTGCCATGCATGAGGGAAGCAAAAAAGTGCCGCAGGCTAGTTCTTGTAATTAAAAATAAAACCATATAAATTGTATAAAATGTTTATTGTGCTGGCAAAGATTTAAAAAAAATCTGCTGGCATGGTTTAAAAAACTATCATTCTGTAAAAGTGTGAATCAAGTCCATATTTTTCTAATCTTCTGAAAATCAAGAAAGAGAAAAAAATATATATTTTAGGGAAAAGCCAAACAAGCAGTTGTACTCTGGAGAGCTAAGGGTCCATAAACTGGTCGAGGATTGAAAGGGGAAGTAGGCCGTGATGGAAAAGTGACTGACAGACAAAAAAATATCTGACGAAAAGGCATGAGCTCCACGTTGACATGTCGGCGCTGTGAGAACAAGACAAGCAGGCGGCCATTGTGACCAGAAACTATAAAGACAAAAATGACGAGAGGAAGAATGTGTGCAGCAAGCTTGGAAGTGGTGGGTTGTTGCTGAGCAAACGCAACAGTTTTAATTGTTTACCTTAATAAAGATCTCAAATGTAAACATACTAGTGAAGACATAGTCTGCATAGCCTAGGATCTGAGGAGGCAATCAGAGTGACATAAGCACGCAGGGTTACTAAAGCTCTACTCAGCACAGCACAACACAGCACACAAAGGACATTTACCTTCAACAGGATCTCAACAGTAAAGATTGCGGTGAAAGCATAGTCAAAATAACCAAGTATCTGAAAAAGGCAATGCACAAGTTCAAGTCATTCCAGCACAACAGCACAGTGAGAGATCCATCAAATACTTTTAGCTGTAAATATTGTATAGGTTATATTTTAATTAATTAGCTAATCACTCTTATCATTGTTAAGAAACAATGACATTACTTCTCTGAAATTCATCACATAATAAACATCTACTTCTTTGAAATATTACTGTAATTGAATGCAAACAAAGCTGGATCACTGTATTTTTTTAGTGGTGGAAGAAGCCATGTTGTGCCTGCAATCAGCACTGGTACAGAATGAACACAAACAGACTATTTAAAACTCCTTACAGTGACATACTGTTGCTGCAGAAACAAAGGGGAGCCTGCTGGACCTCCTACCAAGCATAACTACCTCCTTCTAAAGTCTGCACTGAAAATGTATATAATCACAGCGTATAAGCAGTTATGATACAATTATGTGAAAAAGAAACCGTTCACGGGACTCTATGCAGTCCTGTGAAAAACCAAGTACACCTTTTCATTCAGTAACTGAAGTCATCATTTTCTATATGACCTTGTCAGTCACTGTGGAGGAATTCTTCTCTGTTTCAGTTCATTGAGGTTTCATTTATGCACAGTGCCTGGCTGCTACTTACCTTCTTAATTCCTATGGAAGCAGTAAGGGTGTACTTAGTTTTTCACAGGACTGCACAGAGTCATACATGACTGTATATATATTTTCAGAGCCAAAAATTCCTAAAATGTAAGGTATCATTTGGGTCTATCTACATTTAAAATTAGAGATGCAACAAGGATGTTCTGTAAAATGTATGAAAAACAGAAAAGTTTTGACATCAACTGTACCAATATAACTTGGTAAGTAGTGAGGTAAATATTGCAAAATTGGTAATTTGATAGGTCTCTTATACAAAACATTTTGGCTTGTCAAAACACAGGTTTTACTTATAACATTAATGATGGATCTGTTCAGTTCAAGTAAGTCATGACAATGTAACAGTGAATATGCATTTTAAACACCAGGACCTTACAAGTGAAGCAGCTAAATGAAATGTAGTAATGCATAATTTAATAAATTACCCCTGGACTTTTTTGACTGTGACATGTTAAAAAAAAGGCTGCAGTGAAACAGAGAAAGGTTTCCAGACTCATTGGTTGTTTACATACGATATTGCGAGCAGAGAAGTTGCGTATGGGGTCTTCGGCAGCCAGCGAGACAGAGCTAAGCATGATGAAGACCAGGATGAGGTTGGTGAAGATCTGATGGTTGATCAGCTTATGGCAGAATACACGAAACCTACAAAAAGAGAGTAGAAAGCAGTACAGAGAGGGACTGATTGAACTCTTTTAGTGGCTACAAATATTTCTGTCACACTGAGCAACTAGAGTGGTTAATGCTCCTATGTGCTGATATCTCCAATATATGAGGCTCACGGATTAGTGCTGCTGAAGATGAAGAAGGCGCTGCCTTCAGGGATGGGTGGAATCTTTTCTTTGATGGTGAGTTCAGAAAGCCGCTGAGGGCGAGGCCCAGAGGGGACTTCCGGGAGGTCGTCATTGTCCGTACCATCATCACACACTGGAAAATATAATTTTTTTAAAGTATTAAAACAGTTCTTCTGATGTAATCCTAGCCTGACAATTCTCAGTGCATGTCAACTTTACATTAGTGTTATTTTTTTGTTTGGTTATCTCCTCTTGTTTTGTCAAATTTATTAATATTTCTTGTAGTGTTCAGCATTTTGCTATATTTTTATTGTACAATTTACTGTCATATCTTACAAGGAATTTTAATTCACTTAAAATTTACTTAAAAATCACTTAAGCTAAATTGATGTGTAACTGTTTAAATCCTAGCATACATAAGAGACACCTAAGATATATGCTGGAGATTCAAAATCCTACATTCAATATGATATATATGTCTATTGCACAATAATATCCATCCATCCATCCATCCATCCATTCTCTTCCGCTTATCCAATTCAGGGTCGCGGGGGGGCTGGAGCCTATCCCAGCTGCCATAGGGCGAGAGGCAGGGTGCACAATAATATGTGTACAAAAATACAGTCTTTCTCAATTTGATCTTGATCAACAATCACCAAGCTGTCATCCACTAACTGCTATGCTGTGTTTGACTTTAAAGTGTTATTTTCCCATGATTCACTTTCCATATAAGCCGGTGTTGTCATCAAAGTTTGTTTTTTTTATTGTCTACATTGTGCGTTGTTGTAAAATACAGATCTATTCTATTTCTGTTGTTGTTTTTTTTATCTTTCCAATAGCGTGCTGTATTTCTGATTTTTCTCATTGTCCAGACTTGTAGTCAGTTACAGAACCATAAAATAGAAGGAACTAATGGATGACATGAGGACCTGCATTTGGGTACTGCACAGTTAAAACAAGTCACTTTACCTGGAGAGTCACTGGAAGGATACAACTCTTTGTTTTCTTCTTGCAAGCCCTCCAGCGGCACCTTCAGTTTTCAGGTTTAACAAGAATTTTAATAAAATCAGTGGTGCTATTTGAATGCAATTTGATAGTACAATGTGAATCTTTTTTTTTTTTTTACCTTGGTCTCACCATCCTTGTCTTCTGCTATGTCACCTCTCTTCTTATCAGCACTTGCATCCCTGTTGGGGACAGATGAAACAAGGTGTGATTTACAAGGCAGAGGACCATTTCATTTTTTTAAGTGCTTGCAACAAAAGCCTTAAAACATAAAAACATGATCAGACATTTAAATATGAAATATTATTAAGCTGTACTTGACACTATTCTTCCTCTTCTTCGCCTCTTCCTCCTCTTTCTGTGCTGTGTTGAGGCTCTCTGCATCTGCCAGGTTGTCAACAGCGATGGCCAAGAAAACGTTTAGCAGGATGTCTGATCATTGGACTTAAATAGAAAACACTAACCACCATAAAAAAATCGAATCATTTAAAACCTGCCGGGACTTTTAGAATGTGGGATTTCATCAACTGGCTCAATATTAAGCACAACTTTTTAACACATGCAAATATGCCTTTTTTGTGTGTGTGTTTATGCAGGGTAAGTGTGCGTGAGTTTGAGCCAGTAGGATACAGTTTCCACAGATGAAGAGGATGATGAAGTAAATGCAGACCACCATTCCAGAGGAGGCAGGACCACCGTATGCCATGATACCATCATACATTACTGTGTTCCAGTCTTCTCCTGTCAAGATCTAGTAAACACAATGTAGAGCAGAGGACACCAAAATGATGGTCTGTTTGCCCAGACAATTATTTAAAGCATCATTTTTTGTGTTACTGCAAACACTTAGATTGGATGTTGTCATTCCTGCAAGTCGTATCTCAGCAAACAGGTGACACTTGACAGATTAGTGCTGAACTATCCCACACTGAGATTTAATTCTGACTGAATCAACTCTAAATCAAACCAAACACATACCTGGAAAACGGTGAGAAGGGCCTGGGGGAAGTTATCAAAAGTGCTTCTTTTAGTCACTGTTTCATCAAAGTTGAACTTGCCCCCAAAAAGCTGCATGCCAAGCAGGGAAAAGATGATGATGAAGAGGAAAAGCAGCAGCAACAGGGAGGCGATGGACTTCATGGAGTTGAGAAGAGAGGCCACCAGGTTACTGAGAGATGCCCAGTGACTGGAGAAGAAAAAAATATAACAAGTTAACCAAGGAATGTACAAACTCTCTGTGATGTAATAAGGGTTAAATTTAGAAAATAAAATATTAGTTAGAGTAGGCACGAAAACTATTTTGTGTATTTTTAACGGTCATCAGGCATTATGTCTTGTCAATACACTCAACTAAGCCATCTGGTATCAGACATGTTGTAGTCAGTAAATATGCTTATTAGGAAATAAGGGAGAAAGTGATAGAACAAAGATCTCCATGTTAACCCCTAAAGCATCAGATTTCCCTCCAGGTTTGTTTAAAATAAGTAACAGCAGCCACTATGCGGTGGATTACTGTGAAACCTTTCACGTGTCCTCATGTAACAGATCACATTTTCACAACAGGAAGGAAAAAGGTACAAATAACCACCTCCTCATTTGTTTAGCTCCATACACGTGACAACTTTTTCTGAGCTAAACAAAAAGGCTCGAGTTCTGTCAGTGAGAGAGACTAAATGTCAGTTTGCTTTTTAGTTGCAAACTGAGCTCACTTGTATAATGTAATCTTTTTAGTGGACAACACAATTCTGAAAACTGAATTTAAGACAACAACAACAATGCACTTCAAATGAAATACTATATAAAGATAGTTTGTTGTATTTAATAAACAAAACCCTGTATTTTATTCAAAAGACGGGGCTTTCTCACATGACTTTCTATTTTTTTAAATGATTTGATGAACAGTTTGTCTTTGCTCCATGTTAAATTAGAAACCTTAGACACCATGCGCCTGCTTGTAACCCAAGGTTTCCTAGTGATGTATTACTGGTCATGCCTGTAACAGGCCTTGCCACTAGGGGTGATTGTGCCTTTGCAACTGATGTGTAGCAGTCTACCCAAAGAACTGAGGTTATCTGGTTTGGTGTCTGTTTTAAATCCGTTTGAAAGTTTATTTTTATGAAAAAATTTAATTAGGGGATATGTGATAGACCTCGTGCACTTTCCCTTGGTTCTTATTATTCTGTGTTACTTCATTTATTCTTCTGTTTATGTCACTCTTATTTATGTAATTTATTGCTTTGTTGCTTTTACTTATGTTCACTCCAGCACATACTAACCTTGTTAATAAAGGTGCTATATAAACATTATTATTATTAATATTATCGTCATTCTTAGTAGTAGTATTAGTGCTCACCGTGTGACTTTGAAGATTCTAAGGAGGCGTACACAGCGCAAAACAGAGATACCTAGAGGAGACATGATTGCTAACTCCACCAGTATGGTCTCTACGATGCCTCCACAAACCACGAAACAGTCAAAGCGGTTAAACAGGGATACAAAGTAGGCCTGCAGCCCCAAGCTGTACATCTTCACCAGCATCTCCAAGGTGAACAAGGCCAGAAGAACTTTGTTGGCAACATCTGGAGAAAAAAGGGGACAAAGAAATGCTTCACATAGGAACAAATCTAAACATACGTTTTACAATAACGTGGAACAAACAGAGCAAAATAAATACCCTGTACTTCAGTCAGCCAGTCTGGCTGGTTGTAGTGCTCAGAGGCGATGGTAAGAGTGTTGAGGAACACCAAGATGATGACAAGCCAATAAAAGGTCACCGATTTCACAGCTGCACGACACTTCCTGCGGCAGAAACGGTTCCATCGACGCCACTGACGACTGAAAAAAATCAGTTTCACATATTTTGGAAATTGTTTTTGGTTTTTTTTCTGATTTTATCTTCATATTTATTTGATTACAGTATTTTACTTCAGTGCAATTTAACATTTGGTGAAATACAATAAAAAAAAAACTTCATTATGATTCCAACTGGACAAAAGATGATTAGGAGGAAGAGAGGGGTGGATTTTATGTGCAGAAACTCGAAGGACAATGAAACTCGGAGGACATCAGGTGAAAAAACACAGATGAAAACATCAGGGGACTGAGCAATTAAAATACGATGCCATAATCAACCATGCAAGATGAGACAGGTCCAGTAAATGATGAACAAAGCTACCATGCAGCGCCACAACAGGGTACCAACCTGCATTTTGATTTAGTAATTTTTTGACTGGGGAGAATAAAAAATGAGGAAACTTTTCATTAAATGGAACAGCATGTGCAAATGTGTACTCTGCAATTGAATCAAATTGATTTGATTACTGATTTGTAATATTCCTAACTGTCAATTACCTGACAGCCTAAACTATCAATAAAATGCTTTACTGTTATGTAACATATGCAGCACTCACCACAGCGGACCACAGCATGGTGATTTGTCTTCCTCTCCATTGTGATTGTCTGTGGTCACCGATTCTGTCTCACTTGTGGGTATGCTCGCTGTCAAATCACACACACACATACACACATACAAATACACACACACATAAAGACAAGTTAATGGAAAAAGTTTAGTAGATAAATTTTCTGTTATGTTATGACTGATTATCTTATTGATATCCATGCATTTTTGGTTTGGCTTGGTGATGAACAATCCTTCAAATTAAATGTTTTTTGTTTTTTTTTAATCTGAAAACCAAAACTAGAATCAACTCTCTAATCAATGAAAAATCAGTCATTACACTAAAACAATACACATTAACTTTGATTTTGGATGTTAACTTGTGGTTAGTAATATGGAGTCTATTATTTTTTTATTGTCTTACTTAGTTTTGGAAGGCCAAGCCAAACCACCAGAAAAAAATGTAAAAATGAAACAGCAAAAACTGCAGGTGTTCAATAAAATGGTGGGGTGACTGCTTCACAAAGTTTGACCCCTGGATCTTGGAGTTGCACTGTGTGAAACCAGCTCTAATGTTTGTGATCACTGCAAAAAGATGAAGCTTAAGGTTTATGCATAGATCAAGTCACAGTGAGTATATGCTGCCAGTCCTGAGTCAAATTAGATTTGATAGATTAGCATTATTATTTATTATTATTAATTAAGAAATGTATCAACTGCAAACCCATTTTCCATGGTGAGGTTTAAAATACCACTGACTGCAGTGTCCAGGTGAAATATTTGATCTACTATTCAAAATGCATCAATCATTTTTGTCCAGGTCTGTCATGGGTATACACATAGTGTATTGGAGTTCACATATACTGTACATGCATAACAAAGGAACAAATAACAAACTCAAATAATGATAATGATGATGAGAAAAGCATGTGGAAGTTTATATAAAACACTTTATATTTATTATAGCATCATTAATAAATGATGAGTTTTAGTTTATTAATCTGATTTTTTTATTAACAAACAATGAAAGTATTATTAATAACATATATTAATTGGCTAATAATTGGTTTCTACAATTACATATAATAATTATCTGGGTTTTTGATAACTGTTATACAGTATTTGGCCCCTTCCTGATGTTTTAGTTTTTTGCATATTTGTCACACTTACATGTTTCACATCATCAAACAAATTTTAATATTAGACAAAGATAACATGTGTGGAAAACTAATTGCCCCTCTTGTTAAATCATGAATTAACTGTGATTAACCACATTTGGAAAGCTGAGTTCAGTTTCACTAGCCACACCCACCTGATTACTGCCAAACCTGCTGAATCACAAACTCACTTAAATAGAACCTGTCTGACAAAGTGAAGTAGGCTAAAATATCTCAAAAGGCAACACATCATGCCACAATCTAAAGAAACAAAGTCATTGACATCTATCAGTCTGAAAAGGGTTACAAAGCCAATCTAAGGCTTTGGGACTCCAGTGAACCATGGTGAGAGCAATTATCCACAAATGGAGAAAACTTGAAACAGTGGTGAACCTTCCCGGGAGTGGCCGGCCTACCAAAATTACCCCAAGAGCGCATCGACAACTCATCCAGGAGGTCACAAAATAACCCAGAACAGCATCTAAAGAACTGCAGACCTCACTTGCCTCAGTTAAGGTCAGAGTTCATGATTCAACAATAAGAAAGAGACTGGGCAAAAACGGCATCCATGGGAGAGTTCCAAGGAGAAAACCACTGCTGACCAAAAAGAACACAA
>VUQS01028895.1:0-19752 GCA_015108495.1 Heterochromis multidens | reverse complement strand
CCTGCAGTCCAGATCTTTCACCTATAGAGAACATTTGGTGCATCATTAAACGAAAAATACGTCAAAGACTTCAGCAGCTGGAAACCTATATCAGGCAAGAAGGGGACCAAATTCCAACACCAAAACTCCAGAAACTCATAACTTCGATGCCCAGACGTCTTCAGACAGTTTGAAAAGAAGAGGAGATGCTACACCATGGTAAACATGCCCCTGTCCCAACTATTTTGAGACCTGTAGTAAGCATCAAATTTGAAATGAGCTCATTTTGTGCATAAAATTGTAAAATTTCTCAGTTTAAACATTTGTCATGTTATCTATGTTCTGTTGTGAATAAAATATTGGCTCGTGATTTGGAAGTCCTTTGGTTTTCATTTTGTTCAAATTTAAAGAACATCCCAACTTTTCTGGAATTCGGGTTGTAGAGTTTTCTAACTTTGAGCAACAGTTTCTGGTAAAGTCTGAAAAACAGCCACTGATTCCCTAAGCTCCTGTAGCCTCTTTACTGACCCCTATTTGATGTATTTCTCTTCCTTTTCTACCTTGCTGTCTTCGGGGAATAGAGCAAAGATGCCGGCATCAGGACTTTGGTTATGCTGGACGAGCAGGGAGGTAAGTCTAAAAGAGGGGTAATGGTGGGTTATGTCGCAACATATAGCTGCAATCAAAGTGGGTATAATGATAGTAAGAAAAAGAACTAAAATATGATTACATTCAAATACTAGCAGCACTAAAATTTAGACTTTCATTTGTAGATATGTTGGTGTTAAATTTGTATTATCAAAACAATTGTAAATGACATTTTTCATATGCAGTTGCTGGTTTTCATTTGAGAGCATTTCCAAACTAATTCATTTTTTTCCTCAGATTTTTTTTTGAAAGGAGTAATTTTTGATCAAAGGCTTTGATTGGTTGCATGCTTTATTTGACTGGTGAAGGTTCCAAGTTTAACCTCTGGGATTTTTTCTTTCTTTCAGCTTCTTTTAACATTTGTTTCTTTTGGCTAACATTTTTCTTTTTAGTTTGCCTAACTGCTTTTACTTTGCCAGCAGCTTTTTTATTATTTTTCTTAGCCGAGAAAGACAGTCAAAGGAATTCTCATAAGTGCCAAAACCTTAGCAGATCCTGTTAAGAAGATTTAATGCCAGCCACTGCAGTACTAAAACCTTACAGCTCAACGACTCATTGTCCAGAAACCAGGCAATGTGCTTGTCCCTGTGGCAGCTGGTGGCAGTGTAACTTTGGTGGCTGTTCTTGGATCTGTTTCTGTTGTAATATTGTTCAGAAAAAAATAAATAAATAAAAAACACCTATGACCTATTATATTGCTTTATATCACAATAAAGCCAAACAGGTCTGAGAACAGCTAAATGGGCTCCTCCACCCCACTAACAGTCCAGAGGTGGATAAGAAAAACGATCGATTTAGCTGGTAATGACAAAATATTCAACCACTTGTCTATCAACCCATATACGGATTTGTACAATCCCTGATTAGATGCAAAAAATTTTATGAGAAAGCCAACTCACATTAACCTTAAAAGATATAATTTCTAATGTGAAGTGAATGTGGTAGCAAGATATTATGACTCTTGGCAAGACATGAGTCCTCAGCCCTTTTTTCCTGGAAGGCATGTAAACCATTGCACCAGTCCAGTAAGAGGCGAGCCCTAATTGCACCAACATCACTCATGGAGAGGAAAGCTCTATCCCTCCTCCAACCATCCATCCATTTAGCCTTAGTGCCCCCAGTACTGCAGGATCCTGCAGTATCATTTGTAAAAGCTGACTGGACACACGGGCCTGAGCTGACCTGCGACCCCACAGTATTGATTTTGCACAGGCAGAAAGCCTGTACCTCTGCAGCACTTGATGCTGAAGTCAAGTTATATAGGCTGCAGTGGTTTGCCACTGGTGAAAACTAATTTAAATTTTAACTTTAAGCCACTGATCATTTTTTCTTATCGCTCTTTAATGATTACCACATGCTCAATGCCATTACCCCACTTCACTGTAATAACACTAACCCAAAATGATATCCTTTATTGGTTGAGTATATTAGCATAAATGAATATCAACCAGGGATTTTACAAATTTGGAAAAAGTCAGTGAACTAGTTTCTCAATCCACTCCATATTTAACCGTGCCTCACCCTTTCACACTCTGCCTGCACTGTATTTCCTTTAATCACAATCTGGATGGAAATGATTTGTCCCGTAGATTACTCACCCACCAGCCCATCCACTGCATCAGCATGACAAAGGCTCTGATGCTCACTAACCAGAAAGCAGTCATATTTAAAATCCTTTCAGTTACACTGAACATTTGTAAAGCCAGACAAAAGCAACACAGGCAGTTTTCAGTTAAAGAGGCACTCTGTGGTGGCAGCAAAAGGGTATGCTATTCATGCCCACGCCTTGATCCACAACCCATAAGGGCCATAAGTTGTAGCTTCACATATTTAGGTGTCAGTAATATTTAAATAATCCAGTAGTTGTAATGGTTCATATATTGGGTGTTAGGAAATAACCGAAGAACATGTAACGTCAAATTCTCCTAATTTTTACACCTTAAATTAGATGGGTTTCTGAAAAGGAAAATTGGGCAGCTTCACTGTAGTTTACAACCTGAAAAACAGACCTTTCAAGTGAAAATTATTTGCTTTTTTCTAGCAAAACTTAAAAACATTCAACACAACTGAAAAGGTCTTGAACTGTAATGGAGCAGCCTCTCATTCTCTTACTAGAGAGAGATACAAATGTTTGATTTCTTGATTAAAGTTAGATGGAAAGATTTTAGTAAGACTTTATAATATGGCCCGTGACTAAGGGCGTAATTCCCCTGTAATTAATAATGTAATTTTTATAGGAAACAAAAAATAATTATACTGTAAGTAAATTTAAGTAGTGTGTAAATAAGTAAGGCTTAAGTAATTTTACGTTGTGCATGACTTCAGGTATTTTACAGGAAAGGAGACACAAATGATTCTGTTAGTGATTTTAATTACTGCATAAGTGATTTTAAGTACTGCGTAATTTCTTGGTAATTTTGTAGAAAAACAATCTTTCCCCAGCTTACATTGTAAGCACACTGTACTTTTCTCAGGTCGTATTATGGAGTGGCTTAAACTTGCCTAACTTCCAGGTATTTTAAAGGAAAGGAGACACTCCTTTCCTGTGCACTCCGTTTGAAAGTTATGTTTCAACAGTGATTGTGAAAGAAAAAAAACTAAGTTAGACTTGGCCCCATTATTATAAGGTCACATAGGCCTGTAAATTTTGATGGTATTTATTTTTTCTTGTAAATTGGTAAGGGAGAACAGTCATCACATTTCTATTGGCAAAATAAAATGACAGCTGAGTAATAGAACATCCATCATGCACATACATAATGAATATCAAATAAAGATCTAAAAAAATAAAGATGCAAAAAGGCAAGATTAATCCACTCCATAATACGGCCCACACCCCGAAAAGAACAGCCTATTTACAATGTAAGATGGGGAAATATTGCTTGTTTTTCTGCAGAGTTACCATGAAATTGCACACTACTTAAAATTACTTAATACTTAGAGTATAATTTGTATAAATATAAATATATGATAATTAAATATTAATAATAAATACAACTATAATTACATTGTAATTTTAAATACAATACATTGAAATTCCATTTTTATTTACAGTGGAATTATGCTGTTAGTCATTTTATAAATATTATAAAGTGTTACCAAAAATTTGTACCACCAGCTAGTATTGGGAATGGTGGGAGCAGTTAGGCTGGGTCTTTCTAGAGCTAAGAAAATCTACCAGCCACTACCTCTAAAGCTTACTAAAAACTGATTATTTTACAAGACCTCCCTAACTATTTCCCCCCTGCTCCCAGTTACAGTTTTAACCTCCTAAGACCCGAACTCTTTCATGGCATGCATTTTTCGTAAGTGGATATCAGGCCCTTGTAGAGCAAAATTTAGTATTGTGGTCTAGACAACCCAACATGTGATGTCCACATATGTGGACGCCAGGTCCTAGGAGGTTAAGCTAAACTAAACTGGTGTAAAAGGTGAGTTTTGTTCCTTTCAGGCAGAACCATGCCAGCTGTTTGCTCTTATTACCTTTTAATTTATTTATCCTAAGCTAACAGTCTACTGGATCATACTTGAGAGTGATATTGATCTATTCATTTGAGAAAAAGGATAAGCTAATTTCCCCCCCAAATCTCTGTTTTATCTTAACATTATTGCCGAAACGTTTACTTTGAACTAAATTAACAGAGTAAATAGAGAAATAATATTTACTTTCATTATTTGATTTTTGAGGGACTTTCTCGGACCATTTTCTGGCCCAAAAATTCTGTAAGTGCACATAATTGTATTTTACCCAACCAAATCGATGCACTGACAGAAGCTCAGTTTTTATCTCTCACTCTGACACTCAAATGCACATACACACCAGAGTACACACATACGCCTCAGTTGCTGCTCATCATAACTCATATTTCTGTCGATCAGTCAATGAAATTCATTCCACTACTGTCATCCCTTTGTCCTGACCAGAGCAACTCGATCGTGTTGAAGATGGCATGAACCATATCAACCAAGACATGAAGGAAGCCGAGAAAAATTTAAAAGATTTAGGGAAATGCTGTGGGCTTTTCATATGTCCATGTAACAAGTAGGTACTGACAATGTGCCCCAAAGGTTCTTTACATATGTGGTGGCGTCCAGTTTTTCCTTTTTCCTTTTTTTATTTTTTGTTTTACTTTCTTTTGTCATACTGTCTGAAGTTGTTGTCTTCTCTCCTTTGTCCTCTCTTAATCTCTGTCTTTCTCTCCTCTTCTTTCTCTCTCTCTCTATTTCTCTCTCTCTCTCTTCTTGTGCTTCGTTCTGTGGGGGATAAATGACTTGTGTTTAATCAGAGCAACTGGAGCGCATCGAGGAGGGAATGGACCAAATCAATAAGGACATGAAGGATGCAGAAAAGAATTTGAACGATCTAGGGAAATTCTGTGGTCTTTGCTCCTGTCCATGTAACAAGTAGGTGCTGCTTGCCTGCCTGCCTGCCTGCCATTTAAAATTAAGAACAAATATCTAAGAACTTTAAAAATAACCGAGGTAGAAGTGACATCACAATGGCCATCAGCCAATGGTCTGCTCTACTCCAGCTCCAAATAAACACTGAGTCTGGCCCTTTCTCATTCCCACAATGTGGACATGGGAGAACATGATATACTTTAAAAACATCTAAAACTTCCCTATTCACACAGTACACTTAAAGTCGAACTGAAATTAAAAATTTCTAGTAGTGATGATATTGTAATATCATAACTAAAATGACAAATTTTCAGAAAAGGTCTAAAACAGTAGAGTGATTGAATGGAGTACTGTATGGAGTAGCATACTAGCATGGAGAGTGGTGTAGGAAGTGGTGTACGGCGTGTACTAGCATACAGAGTAGCGTACGGAGTAGTGCACAGAGTAGTAGTGTACGGAGTAACAAGAATAGAGAACACAATTGTAGGGAATGCCAAAACTTCTTTTTTTAAATCATAAAACAATTATAAAAGCCAAGGACATACAATATTTGTTTTTGTTTTTTGTTTTTTAGCAAAAGTGACCTGTAATTTCAGTTCGACTTTAGTAAAAATAATAATCAATAAAAAAATCAGATAATATATGCATACTGCATTCTGCAGATAACTGTGGGCACATGCAGCAGCCTTGGGTTCTTGGTGCCTTGTCACCGGATTGGCATCCAGACATATATACATAGCAGACTTAGCATAGCAAACATAACATCCCAGAATTTATAGCTTTACGACTGGGAGCATCCCATAGTCCAACAGTCTGAGCCATCACTGTACGATTGACCTTGAAAAGCTGCTAGACTGCTTCCACTACCCGAATTTATACATATCTTTGCATAGTCAAATCAGACATGTACAAATAGACTGGTGAGACCCAAAATTCCATAAAGCCAAGCTCTAAACGTCCAGTCCTCCACATACTATAAGCTCTCCTTCACTCAGCCAAGGCCATGGTTCATCAATAAGTGCCTCTCTTCTACCAAGTGCCCTTCTCCAAGTGCCATATTCTCTAAGCTTCCACTTCTCCGAACACCACTGTAATGGGAGTCATCTATATGCAGGTGTAGCCACTGTAGAAGTCCCACTTGTAGCAGTTGTATCGATTCCTTCTGAAGAGGGTTTTTTTTTCAGTAGTGATGCATGGTGGTGGGAAGAAGGGACTTCTACAATGATACCACTGTAGCTATTGACCTTCCCAATTGTAAAAGTACTTAGATTCAACCAAAGAGCAGGGCTGGGGGCTCCAGAAGCATCTTGGCACTTAGATCATGTCAATTTGTTGACTCCAGCTGGAAATTTAGCGATCTTGGTCCCAAAATGCCTTTGGCCAGCCTGGTCCAGGACTGTTTGACACTTCTCCTCATCTGCATGATCTCTACCACCACCACACTGCTCTAACATCCAGTAGATCCTCACCTGTTTGCAGGCAACGAGACCTTTTTGTTTCCCTTTGAACATCCCCTCCCCCACTGCCATTTTTGAACCACCAAGCACCAATGACATGGAATGACTGGCGAGCATGACCCTCTGAATGCTCATGCATGCATGATGATGCAACTCATAATAGCAATGCTACACGTGATGATGCTAAGATCATGATGTTGATGTTTACAATGAAAATGATGCTGATGGTGAACAGCAATTTTTATGTCAAAAACTATGCCAAAATCACACCAGAGTAACTGCATATATAGATTTCATTTGCGAGCACTGAAAATGTTTATGCCACTGTCAGGATGATTATAGCCATAATTTTGTAAGTTTATAAGCTGATCCAAATACAAAAGCATGCATTGACAAAAAAAAAAGTTAACCAAAGTCCCTGCTTGACAACAGATGGAAAAGAAGAAACAGTGCCTTTTAAAGGGAAGATAAAAGGAGAATGCTGCATAACACAACTGTCAAATGCTAGAAGTATGGCAGCGAACACAGTTGAAATAGAAAAAATGACAGTATGACACATTCAGAGCAAATGAGAAAAACAGGAGTGATCTGTGGTGTTGCTTGGAGCTACAAACTGGGTTAGGAAACATGCGCAGTGAGATATTTTTAGGAATTTAGTCGAGGTTGAAATGGGTGCATCATGCCACACCACATGTACTGTGTGGTACCCTTGTCTTAACGTGGATCTGTTTTGAGATCCGTGCCTTTAAGTGCTTCAGTTTTCTACTCTGGTTCTGCTGCAGTTTCTCTGCAGTGCCACCTCTCCTGCAGAGCGCTGTGCTAAATTAGCCTTTATCCTGCACTGGCTGTTTAACACTGATGTTTGCTAAGCTCACTTTCCTGCAGGGAACTCGCTCACATGTAGGTCAGCCATATCAGATAGTGGTATGATACCCTCCTGGGACATTGACTCAAACTGCCTGCACACATAGAAGGATGCTAAAAAAAGACAAATTTGACATATTTTAGTGGGATTTTTTTTTCAGCACTGCTGCTCACTGTATTTCCTAATCCCTTCAGCATGCTGGCTGTCTATCAGGATTAGCAGACCCCAGATTTTTTTGGGTCCTTCAGAAAGCCTTCATACTCTGGCTGTCTGAATGCCACTTAGTGGTGGATTGCTCAACTTGCAGGTGGCTCAGTGAATGAATGAGACAGAATGACTTCAGTTTTACCAGAGGACCTGCAATACTCATAGGATCTAATCAGATCAGCTCAACTCAATCATAGCAAATCTGATTAGAGATCAGATATCCTTTCTGAGACAACAGGAAAGTAAATTGCAAATTAAAGTTATACGAAAGGAGAGGAGATTGAAAAAGACGTGTGCAATATAGAGGAAGAAAGAAGAAGAGCAGCAGAAAAAGAAAACAGATGGAAAGATAAAGGACTTAGACAAGGGTAGAGTGTGTGTTTATCATATTGGTGTGTGTCAGCAGGGACAGGGAGCTCAGCGAAGTCTTGCCTCAGTCCATTTCTATTAATAAGAGCAGTGTAGGAGGCGGCTGAGCCATTGCCATCCTTGATACAGCTAGAATACATCCACACAGCACTCCAAGGTTATAAAAACTCAGCAACTGACACCATAATACAGTAAAGTAAAGAACTGACAGAATGCTGTTGAATGGGTGGGGAAAAAAATGTTTAGATATGTGGATAGTTACACAGAAATGGCATCAGCAGTGCCTTAAAGTTCTGAATATAATGAAACACTAACTAAAGAGATACCCTGCAACTATTACCTTCCACTCCATCACCTTGCTGTTCGGTGCCAAAACAGATGCTGAATCTGACAGTGTGAGGTTTGACAGGCCAAGCGAGGTGACATTTACAAAGCCGTGCAGCTTAGCTGGGATTGCGCTTCGTGTTAGCACAGCTGTATTTCTCAGTACAGACTGAAGCAGATGTGACTTTCACTGAGAGATGTGCTAAGTCAAAATCATTACCCCACTCCTCTACCTCACTGCCTCAACTGGCTAATTTGGCCAGGACTCTGTGACATATAAAGCCAAGGTTAGGGGGGTGTTACAGAAGGTTTAGGAATAGTTAAACATGGTGTTATTCTCTACTGACTCCCTCCAGTTTCTTGTTTTGTTTTTTTTCCTTTTTGTTGTTTCGCAGTTTGTTCTCCGCATTGATCGTCGTCCCTCCTAACAATGTGACAGTCCTGTACACTCTGTGTTGTGTGTCTGCCAAAAGCTTGTCTCTTCTCTGTTTTCTGTCACACTGTGGGAGTGGGGTGTGGCTTATTATTGCAATAATACAGAAGTCTGATGGTTTAAGAAAGAATAAAGAAGTAAGGAAAGAATAAAGTTAAAATGAGTCATCGTAAATGTTACAGCTATTAAGGTGCATGTTAAGATGACACAAACTGAATGTCTTACCGTACAAGGCTTGCCTGATTCTGAACAGTATGTTATATACCTGCAATATAACATCACACACATAAGTACTGTGTTACAACAGAATGAGCCTGTACCTACTAAACCCAGTCCACCAGCCAGTCCATGCCTGCTATGCTTTGCTCGACTTTAGTCTAGTCCCCACCATATATTTATGTGCTAGTTGCATGAAACCAATTAACACCCTGTGTCAGCTGATCACGCTACATGCTAATATATTTATATATGTGCTGCTGCAGTACCTCAAATCCAAGGTTCTCTTTGTTAGATTTCACTAATTGGAAGCCAGCCTGGTTGAGGTAAATGATGACTTACTTATTTCAAACTATTGAGTAACTGTCTCTCCGCATCCTCCCCGTCACTGCCGGTGGCCAGGATGAAGAGTGGAGCCAGCAAGGCCTGGGGGAATAACCAGGATGGGGTGGTGGCCAGCCAGCCCGCCCGCGTGGTGGATGAGCGCGAACAGATGGCCATCAGTGGAGGCTTCATCCGCAGGTAGGAGGAACACTTGAGTGTTATGTACCAAAACACCTAAAGGATAAGGAGATGTAAGCAGTCATAAATGTGTACGGACATTTTGGGTTGTAAAGAAACCACACTAGTGTGACTATACAGGGTAAATGTGCCAACATGTGAGGAGAATATTTTAAGACAAGATGAGTAAATATGAACATGTTCTTGTTATACTCAGGCCCTATGTAACATACAGATATGAGTGCACATTCACCAGCCACTTTGTTAGGTACACCTTGCTAGTACTAGGGCTGGAGCCACTTTTGCCAGAAGAACTGCGTTAATCATTCATGGCACAGAATCAACAAGATGCTGGAAACATTCCTCAGATATTTTGGTCCATATTGACATGATAGCATCACACAGTTGCTGTAGATCCATGATGCAAATCTCCCGTGCTCTATTGGATTGAGACCTGGTGTCTCTGGAGATCATTTGAGTACAGTGAATCATGTTCAAGACACCAGTTTGAGATGATGACATGGTGTGTTATCCTGCTGGAAGTCATAAAGAGATGGACATGATCAGCAACAATACTCAGCAGTTTCTGAAATATTCAGATGTCTGGCACCAACAACCATGCCACATTCATAGTCTTATAAATCACCTTTCTTCCTCATTCTGATGCTCAGTTTGAACTTCAGCAGGTCATCTTGACCATATTTACATGACTAAATGCATTGAGTTGCAATCATGTGATTGATATTTGCATTAATGAGCAGTTGAACATGTGTTCCTAATGAAGTGGCTGGTGAGTATATATCAGTATTTAAAATGCTCAGCACTTTTGGAAGCTATTAATATATTACTTAAAATATATTACTTAAAAATATTAACAGTTTTGTGACTTAGCTTATTACACAAATGCATCTATTTACTTTTAAATGTCAGTTTGGACCGGTACAAAATATTTGAATCATTTAAGTGCACAGTCCAACAGTTTCAGCAAATGATGATCAGTTCATTCATTAAGAGAAATACTGTCATGTCCTATGATGCTCTAAGGCAGGGATGTCAAACTCATTTTACTTCATGGGCCACATGCAGCTCACTTTGATCTTAAGTGGGCCGGATTGGAGTCTTTGCTGGGTCGATTCTGGACCCCGGGCCTTGTGTTTGACGCCCCTGCTCTAAGGTATCTGTTTGTGCTGCTTGAAAAATGCAGGTATTGGATGTTGCATCATGGAAATTGATCATTTCCTAAGCTTAATTCAAGCTGAATGGCAGTGTCTGTATGCATTTCCCAGATGATGAATAATTCCACTTTTTATGTAGCATCGATCTTGGTCAGTATTCAAATGAACTGAAACAGGAACTGACAGTCCCTATAAACACGAGCTCTACTTTTAGTACTTTAGTGTTACTTGACAAATGTTAGCATGCTTCATAGATATGAAAGGTACAAATAGAAAAAACATAAGCCCACAGTTCAGCGGACAGAAAAACAAAACTATATCCACTGAACATTGAGCTTTTAAAATGATGGCTACGGGTTTTACATTAGCTACATGTCTTCTAAAGGTCAGGACAGCCAGCGTACAGCTGTAAATGCATTAGAAGGAAAATGGAGCCAGATGAAGATGAGGAGCAGCAGAAAGAACATTAATTAATTATTTGACTGTTGTCTTGTTGTCTTTATACATCCTCAGAATACCTGATTCAGAACTATAACCCTGCCCACATAGAGTATTTATTTTGTACTATATCACTTTGTAGTCAAAGGTTGTTGCCGGATATTTGGTTCTGTCGGTTGTCAATCACTCCCTTTAACTGAGATAAGTTTAACTCAGTAGCCACCCACTTCAAAGATTTGTTGCCACTAGCCACTGAATTTTGGTGACGCTCCATGGTCATTGGTCCCAACATCACTGCCACTCTTCCAGTTTGTACGCCCTTTAATGAATCCAGACTGCTGAATGTTTAGTCGACATTTTCAACAAGCTGCTCTGACGTTATCAAATTACACATAAATTAAGCAGTCTTTATGTCTGGAAAACAGTTTGATGTAAGGTTCTTGATACTCATATTTGCTTTTTGGAGAAAATAATTTTCAAATAAACTAAATTAATGTTTTCTTTTTATTGACTGGTAAATCACACAACCCTCAGAGTAGTATTTTATGTGGCATATTGTACTGTTATCTATTTCAGACACACACTCATATTCAATCTCTGCATTGTGTAAAGTTACAACACAGGCTTTTAGAGCTATAAATTGATTGAACTAATGCTGGATATCACATTATACCTGTAACAAAAGGACCCAGCCACACACATCCTTTGCAGGGCACAAATGATTTATTTGCGACACAATGTTATGTACACAGTCTGAGGCTCTCTTCAGCCTCGTTCTCCCTAGTTCAGTTCAGCTCTGTCGTCCGGTCCCAGTGTCCTGCTGATATAGGGAGACATAATTGCATAATGAGGGACAGCTGTCAGCCAGTCTACCCTGGTACCACCGCCTGAACCCACTGCTCCACCTCTCCCCTGCAGCTGAGCCACAAACCACACCCCACCACAATGATATATTACAAAATATTACAAATGGTTCTAATAATAGAATAACTCTAATATATAAATAAAATAATTCTACAAAGAAGAGTGGACCAAAATTCCTCCACAGTGATGTGAAAGACTCAATGACTCATTATCGCAATGATTGCAGTTCTTGCTGCCACAGGTGGCACATCCAGTTATTAGGTTTAGGGGGCAATTACTTTTTCACATAGAGCCAGGTAGGTTTGGATAGCTTTTTTCCATAATAGATGAAATCATCATTTAAAAACTGCATTTTGTATTTACTCAGGTTATCTTTGTCTAATATTAAAATGTGTTTGATGATTTGAAACACTGAAGTGTGATAAATATACAAAAAAATAAGAAATCAGGAAGGAGGCAAATCATTTTTCATGGCACTATGCATTACTTCAGCTATACACTGACTGAACTCTTCATTGGGTTTACTGTGTTCATTGGGAGGGAGCATTTGGAAATACAATCACCACAAAAAAAACAAAACAAAACAAAAAAAAAGGCTTGTTATATGGTTAATCTTTCCAAAATTCCAAAGTTGAGGCTTAAAAATAAGAATCCACAAACCAATGGGTGATGCTGCCTACATGTCTTTTATATAAAGTTTTATATATTCTACACGCATTATCTCCAGTTCATCCCATTTGTCCACAATTCACAGTTGCTCCTGAAGGCAGGTTAGCATCTTGCATGTGGTACTCAGTGTCTGCAGTATTGATTTATTATTATTCAAATGCTACTATTAGTTTTCTTTTCTTTTGTGTTTTTTTTTTTTTTCTGTTTCTCTCTCCTCTCTCTGCTGCATTTTTACTGCCACCTTGGATGTTTATAATGATAGGTTTGAATATTTAAACAATGTCAAAACCTTACAGAAATATTCAAGCTGACCATAATTTTAAATAAACATTGTACTTTAGAAAATATCAAAATTGATTATACTATATTTGATTGAAGAGATAGTCAACAGATTATGTTTTTCAGTAAGTACTATCCTCAAAGTCTTTTTTTCTTTCTTAAAAATAGATGTTGTGTAGTCATAATCATTCATTCATCCCGTATTTGACTCATCACATTTACATAGGTTTTCTTACTTTTCATTAAGTATGTTTTATTAATACTCTTCCTATTTTTTCTCTTACATCTAACTTTAGATTCAAATAACTGTATGCAACAAAATTAACAATTTTATGAGTACATTTGGGGCTTCAGGCAGCTTCACAGATTTGAACTGTTCTGATATTTTTCCTGTCTGGTAAATGCTGCAGTGCCCTGCCTGTAGGAGACCATTATGCCAGTAGATGCGATAGAAAATTACATGCAGCCACTATGCTCATATTGCCAAACAACATTACAATAGACAATGTTTTTAATATGCAGAAAATGATATGCTGAGAAACTTTTATCCCACTGATATCTGTGGGTAGCATACTTGTGGGTGGGCCACAACTGCCAAGAAAGCACAGTCTGTCTGCATGTTTATCCACAACACTACTGTATTATGATGAGTTTCCCACATTGATTCCATCCGTTTGAGTCTGGGACATCTGGTGGTCTTGTCTTTTGGCATATTTATTCCTTTTCCTTGTTCCTTTCTTTTCTTTTCCCTTGTTATTCTTTGTACTTTTAGTCTCCTCCTTGTGTAATTGTTTCTGTCAGCCACTTGTCTAGTCTTGCAGACAATTACACTTCAACCTATGCGTCTATGGGATTTAAAACCTTTTCAAAAGTGAAAGTTAAAAACTTCTCAATTTATTTGATGGCAAATTTTGATATTTTTATTGGGTCATTAAGCACTAAAATACCTAATTGGTAAAAGTTTTTTTTTTTAAACTTTTAAACTTTTCTCTCTTTAAGTAAAAATCAAATGTTACCATTAACATTTGGATTTAATTTCATGGAAATCACTGACCAGTGGGGGTACTGAATTAAACAATGACTATCATTTAAAAATGCACCCTGGAAAGTATGAGGAATTATTCAGTTCAGCTGCAGTAAACACTGATTTAAAAAAAGAAAAAACAAACAAACAAACAAAAACACTATCTCCAACTGACAAAGCAAATTGAAAAAGCAGTGCAACAGCCAAGGGTGAGCCTTAACTTTACTGTGACAGAACTACACATTACGTCTTGACTATGATAAGTCACTTCACTGTTTAAGTCTGCAGTGGCCATCCATTTTGCTGCTCTACACTAAGACATCAGAACAGATTGCTCATTTATGCTCCTGTTGTTAAGGTGAAAGAGAGATGTTAAAGAGGACCTTTGAGCTTGAGTGAGCAGTAAATGTAAATCACAGAAAACAGACTGTGTGCATATGATAAGCAGTCTGTGCTGCACTCATTGAGAGTTTGGGCACAGATTAAATGTTGGAAGCTTAGCTTAACACTACTGTGTTTTGCAGTCATAAAATTTCAAGAAAAAGATTTTGAACTTATGTAAATTACCAGGATTCCCAAATTGATGACTCAGAATGAGGTCTAACTTTCATCACAATTATGAATGCAAATTCACATTTTCTAATTATTAAGAGAGGTGCATACCCTGCACTATCCATAGAAGACTAAGCCTATGGATTAATCTGTGAGTGTGTTCCCTCAGCACTTTTTAATCTGACATCTGTCATTGCATTTCTTAGGTTCTGACAAGCAAAACAAAAACAAACCTCTAATATTTGAGGATAACTGCTATCTGACTTTGAGGTTCTTTGAGCTGTCTTTTTAAAAGCGAGTTGTGCCACTTGGTAGCCAAATTGGTAAGTCCTTATCTAAATAAATAGGGAGAGAGCCATAAATAATTTTCATAAATAAAAAAAAAATACATAGAAACTGCATGATTGCAATCACTTATCAAATCTGATAAATAATGATTACTGATTATGAGGTGATTTTGTCCAAAGTTGGGAAAGCTTGTTTTTTTTTTATGATATTATGGCTTCATTTACTTCTCAACCCAAAGTCTCCAATCAGTGCTATCAAAAGGACTGACTAAATGCCATCCAAATTCACATTATAAATGTAATTAGCCAAAAAATACAAATACCTTTACTGTGATAACATGTAGACATGCATTCTGCTATACAATATGAATCTGTACTGCACCTGTACTACAGCATGATAGGCTCATATGTTTCCCAGTTCGGCTGTTGAGTCACTCTTTCCCAGGACAGAATTCTCCCATAGATTTCTATTCAGGATTCTTTGAATTCTCTTATATCATTGCATATACATACAATGGAGGAAATAATTATTTGATCCCTTGCTGAATATGTGAGTTACAAGAAATGCCTTACTGCTGTGCTTGGGTTAAACAAGGGTTTCTCCACCAAGTACTAAGTCATGCTTTGCTTGGGGAACAAATACTTATTTCACTCAATGACTTGCAGATCAATTTATAACGTTTTATGTAATGTTTTGTTTTGGTTTTGGTTGATATTCTGTCTCTCTCCATTAAAATGAAACTATCACAAAAATTAGAGACTGTTCATTTCTTTGTAAGTGAGCAAACTTACATATTCAGCAGGGGATTAAATAATTATTTCCCCCACTGTACAAACCATTGTTCTTCTTCCTTCTTTCAGCTGCTTCTGAAAGTTTGATGACCACAGAGACCATTCTTATTCAGTATTTTTCTAAAAGTGAACACATAAACACCACGTTTAGAAAGTTGGAGAAATTTATGCAGGTTCTTTGCTGTCATTTGCTTTCTTTTTTTCTTTTTATTTCTAGTGAGTCAGGTAAAAAAGATAAATTGTAGACAGGGTTAAAGTTCAAATCATTTCAATTTGGCTGCATGGGTGAGAAATAAAATGCCCAAATGACCAAAGTAGTGCTGATGTGAGGTTTTGTCACTGGAAACCCATGGCTTGGGCAAGGGCGCTGCAACATAATAAACTAAATGAAATATTAAGTGTGTGATAGAGGTGATTATCACTGATGCTAGCATAAAGACAAAATCAAGACAACGCTGACAGCCAGGAAACACATCAAGGAAGTATTTGAGTAAGAGTACCTCATGCCATCGTCACCAAGTGTTTGCTTGCTAATGAGACATATGCCAACATGCCTAATGTGCTCTGTGCTGTGCCTAACTCTGTCTTTGATGGTTACTGCTGCTGATGCCCTATGCACCAAAACACGCACATGACACAGCTAATTTTCCTCAACTTCACACGGGATGAAGACGGTTGCAACAGAATTATGTTAATGACATCACTGCTGTCCAATGACACACTTCACTAACTAAAAGGCTTAGAGACAGGCAGCAACAGACATAGACCACAACTGGGGGTGGAAGGTTTTAAGGGTGAGGAGACAGATGCAGGAAATAGAACACACAGAAACTGTTTTATGTTTTCACTGTCCTGCACAATGCTAGAGTGGGGACATTTCTTTAGGCCAAGAGTTTTATGGAGAAGACCAGCCCACACTTTTTGTGGTGGGGGAAATTACATTAATAATACATTTATTTAAATATAAAGTAATTCTTTCTATCCTGTAGCTGACATATTCAGGGATCTTCTACTAGGCTGCTCTAGTATCACTGGTCATTGTGTCCTTTTATTTTTTTCCTTTCTCTAAGCATCAGAATAGCCTAAAAGAAGTTGATTCAACAGCTTTAATCTATTATTTTAAATAATTGATTACATTTTATTTTATTTAATGTATTTTCTAATGTAACACAGAGTTTATGTTTGTGAAATGTGATGTACAAATAAAACTGATTTGACTTAGTACCCATAAATCTTATAATTCACTTCACTTCACTTCACTTCAAGTTTCTGAAAATCTGGATTTCCTTTGGAATATATTTATCACTTTTGCTCCAGTTTACTAGATACCTGCTCCAGGTTTTAATGCTCCACGTTTCTAGTAAACTGCAATAACTAACTCAGCTATATTGTCCATGCTGGTATCTTCCCTGTCCTCACCACATCACACGTAATTACTTTGTCATCAACACTGCATTGATGCTTCACAGAAATACCTTAAAAAGTTCATTTGCTAAAAAGTCTCTGTAAGTCATTTTAAAAAAAAAATTAGTTTTCCCATATAATCTATGCATTCACAAGATATTTTCACGTTATCGAGACAGTATTACTCATCAGTTACATTAAAGGATTCTTTTAATATAAATAATAGATGTGAAGTGTGCGGAAGAATGAAAGTAATGGAAATAGAATAGTTGAGACAAAATTTTAAAAAATAAAATAAAATCTGAATCAGGTAAGCTGCAAAGAGTTGTGAATCTTTGCCAGACTGGTGCAGTCATATCAACAACAAATTTTTCATGTATACAGACACATCACTCAGGGACAACAGGACCTCACAATGACTTCAATCTGACAGTGGCACATAACATAAATCACTTTAATGAGAAAGAAGAGAAGGGAGGTCAGACCCTTGTGAAACTGCCAAGAAGAGAACATAAGCTCCTACTTGAACGGGATTCTCAGGAAGTTCAAATTTCTACTTTTTTTTTCTTTTCTTCCATGTCATTTGCCAAAATAAAAATTTTAAGTGACAGTTTTCATTGAGCAGGAATCCAAGTTGCCATGCAACGTTGTGCAACATTCTCAGTCCGCGTGAGACTGTGAACTACATTCCAGATCTTTGTTATTCCTGAAAAACAAACACTCTTTTTGATTACCTATGCAATAGCTACCCTTTTTTTTTTTTAACAGTGAGTATAGCACAATAGAGAGAGATTCTTACTTACTACAAAAGGTATTAGACAGAAAGTTAGGGAGGATGGTTGTCTGTGCAAAGCATGCAAATTTGGAATCGATGTCAAGAGTCTGCTTCAGATTTCCTTTTAACAGTCAGTGTTTCTTTCAGCTATGAGAGCAGTCTTTTCCCAAACCACAGTCACGTAGTGTTAGCTGTTTAAACATAAAACAAACCATAACTATATGGATGGCAGATCAAAAACAAGTAAATTTGGAATTTGGAACAGAAATATGGAACAACAATCAACAAACTAATGCAAATTGTACATTTTTGCATGATGACATTTTAAGAGTAATTTTTAAAAAATACACAAATCTTGAATATCTTGAACAAGTTTTTTTTTTTTTTTGCGGGGGGGATACACAGTGTTGCAGTTTCTCAGTTAGTTTTTACTTTTCACAGTCGTGATATTTAGCTATGGTTTCAGACTAGATGTAGGAAGAACAATGTTGGTATATGACATTTTTATAGGTATTTGTGTTCCTGAAAGAATTTGTCCTGCTTCGTTCTAACATTTAGTGTCATTAGCAAGTTGACATTTTGGGCTTTTAGATAAATGTCTTCAGGATTATCGGATTGCCATTGAATTTGATATGATGATGTTTGATAAATTAAAATGGTGAACATGGTAAACCTTATCTCATTATAATTGAACTCAAACTTTCCCTAGTACTGTAACTGTAACAGAATTGCCAAATTAGCTTTTGCGTGAGTCATAGCAGACTTTACCACTTTGAACTGTTATTTTTATATGAATGCCATATCTCTCACACAATGCAATTAAGATGTAGCATCAGAGAGAGAATTAGGAGAACAACATGCCAGATGGTCATCTAGCTTATCCTCCATTCACGTGCTTAATAATGACGTAACTGTAAAAACTAACCACCACCAAAGTCATGGCTGGGGCAAGAATTGAAAATTTGCCACAGCCAAAAAGCTTACTAACTCCAACTTTATATAGAAATGGTTAAAATGCATATGAACCTATTCAAAACACAGATTTGAGTCATACTAATAAATGCATGTCCATGCTTGTACTCTGAGTCATTTCAACTATGGGTCTCCCTAGAAATTAAATCAAAAAATGGGGAGGATGCCATGGTAGAAGAGCACACACATGGAATGAAAGCGAGGCTGTGAGTGCCGATTTGGAGCTTTCTCCCTGAACAGTGATGGATGTTACACTGTAGGGACAAAATGAATGAAGGAGACACAGAGCACTGTACTTTTCAGCTATTTTCCTTTCCGAACTGCTACTTTTCAGAACTTTTCAGAGCATCTTTGAAGTTTGCATAATCCACTAAAACAGCTAAAAACTACTAATTTTTAGCATAGCTGTCCAATGAATAATCGTCTTTTCTTGAAGTTTTGTGATTAAATGTCATATGGCCTTCTCATATTACCAACTGACTCTCTTTCATCTTTTCTCAAATTTGACTTAAATGAAGAAGAAAGAAAAGAGCATATGCACTTAATTTCACACAAAATGTATTTCATACATCAATTGTGAATCTGATATTAATTTTTTTCATATGTCCAAAGCATATAATTTCTCAAAGGATTGTTTTTGTTGGTGAATTCAAACTAATGGGTAATGGTAGGGTCTCCCATGGCAAATTGGTCCTGGGTGAGGGACCAGACAAAGAGCGATTCAGAAGACCCTTATGAGAGAAACAACAAGGGAACAGTTCACCCTGCCCGGGACAGGGTTACCGGGGCCCCGCCCTGGAGCCAGGCCCGGGGAGGGAGCTCGAGGGAGAGCGCCTGGTGGCCAGGCCTTAGCCCATGGGGCCTGGCCGGGCACAGCCCGAAGAGCATACGTGGGACCACCCTCCTGTAGGCCCACCACCCGCAGGAGGCGCCGTAGAGGTCGGGTGCAATGTGAGTCGGGCGGCGGCCAAGGGCGGAGACCCTGGCGGACCGATCCCCGGCTACCGAAGCTGGCGATTGGGACATGGAATGTCACCTCTCTGGTGGGGAAGGAGCCTGAGCTAGTGTGTGAGGTCGAGAGGTACCGACTAGATATAGTCGGGCTCACCTCAACGCACAGC
>VUQS01028894.1:0-12201 GCA_015108495.1 Heterochromis multidens | reverse complement strand
TAGAAACCAATATACATTCAAAGAAAGCACTAAAGACTTAGACTGATACTTTGCTATGTGACATTTAACAAAAATACAAGTTGTTTTTTTTGTTTTTTTTACATAATGATGCCTTTAAGATTGTGGTGTTGTATTAGAGGTCCAGCAGTATGGTTTTCAGTGCTGTGTTATATTACATTTCAAATAAGTGAGTTCTGTGTGTGTCACTTGCTTATTGTGTTGATTGGAAGTCCAGTTTTGTAATTGTGTAATATTGAGAAATACAGATGCTTGGTTAATGAAGTATGTTTTGTCTGTTGCCTTAATGCTTTTAAAAATATTTAGAAATAATATTGTAGGTAGAATTCGTTAAAGTTGAGCTGTGTACAAAATATATTTATCACTGACTGAAGTCAGCATATAGTACAAGTATTTACAAGTTTACAGAAATAGTAGTATTTTACTTAAGCAGTAGTATGAAAAGATACTTAAAGTACCTAAAGTACTCATGTGTACTCAGTACACAAAACCTTTGAATAATCTTGACATTAACAAATAGATTTATGTAGACAATAAATTTACAATAGATGACAAAAATCATGTTGAATCAACATAAATTCAATCTTTTGTAAATATTTTGGATTTACTAGTAAAAATAGCTACTAGTAGAAAAGAGAAATTATGTTAGCTTAAGACATTTCAATCATCTGGTACCGATGTATGCAATAAAATCGAGTAAATTCAAAGGACAAAGATCATGTTGAATCAGCATGATTTTTTAATGCAATCTTACGTGAATGAAATATGTTGGATTTAATACTAGAAATTAAGTGAGGAGAAAAGGAGAAATTACATTAGTTCACCACATTCCAATCGTGTGGGACCGATGTACACAATAAAATCAAGTAAATTCAAAGGATGTTTTTTTCAGTGTATGAATGGATGAATCTGAAGGCTGAAAGTGGAAAAAATTCTCTGAGCTCACTTAAAATCTGACTTTAAGATGTGTATAGCTGCCAGAAGTGTTTGCCACATCACAACATGCTTCGATGTGTGCTTTCTCCTATATGCTAATCACATATAGTACAAATGTGCAAAAAAAATCTGTTGGGTACCTTAGACCAGTGGTTTCCACATGGTGTGCTTCGAGATTAACAGTCATATGATTTTACTAACTAGTGTAATCTACAAGGCAGCAATTACTATTATACTGTTAGTTGTTTTTAAAGTCTCTGATAAGGCAATGGGAATTTATTTGAGATGATGAAAATCAATGCTAGTAAAATGTCAACACAAAATTGCCACAAAAATATCCAAAAATAAAAAATGTATTCATGTCAGATGATGTTGAGGCTATTTTTGGCTTTCCCCTTGGTGTGCCTTGGCCCCAAACAGTTTAAAAACCACTGTCATGGACTATAAGAAGGCATAGCTTCCAGCTCTGAAAAGGGAAGCCAAAGTGGAAGTGTCTTAAACTTCGATTCTTTCTAATGGTCAGCAGGGGGCGATTCCTTAGGTTCGCAGTCCAAATGTATAGAACTCTATGGGAAAAATACACTTTGTTTCCCATTATCTGTGACCTCAGTAAACACTTTCCTTGTGAGCTCATGGCCTCAGTTGGTAGTTTCATGTGTTGTTGAAAAGAATCAGATGTTCATTTTTAAATTGTGGTTCCCATTATAGTCATAAGGGACGATAAAGTGGGTATGCTTTGGATCAGACCTGGCCATTGCACAGCTCCCAGGCCACACCCAGCCTTTTGGTTGCCTGTGTCCAGACAGCATGAGTTCAATAGGAAATTAGGATTCAAACGTAAATAAGTATACATCATGCAGTTTGTCCCATTTCAGCCACCAAACACTCTTTTAAAAAAAATCCCCATCAGAGAACGGCTTACTGTTTTTGTGATTTTGTGGGAAATCACCATACAACTTTGTTGTTTTTACTTTGAAGGCGACTTATATTCTTTCTTTTTTTTAATTTACATACGTACATGTGTGCAACCAAATGCAGCTGTTAATGTGTTGGAACAAATGTTTATGAGAGATATGAGTTTTGAAGCCCTGAAAAATGTCAGCTCACAAAAAAAAAAAAAAAAGAAAGATTGATGCAGAATGTAAAGTTTTTAACAAGACATGGACTTCTAATTATTTATTTACTGAAGTCAGAGGTAAAGGCATGTGCTTAGTTTGTGGAGAGCAGATTGCTGTGTTTAAGGATTACAATTTGAATCACCATTTCGAGACTAAACGTGCAGTGAAAGACAAGAACTTGACTGATGCGGAGCAGGAATGGACATTTGAACCTTTGCTAGTAAAGCTGTAAAAGCAACAAGGACTTTTTACCAAGCTTTATAGATCCAGGGATACAGCAGTCAAGACCAGCTTTATGATTATCTGCTGCCCTAATATGTCCTGAGACAAAAGAAGCATTTGAGAATGACCCCCACTCCAGGTGAGCTGTAACAAGACGGACTGAAGACATTAAGAGAAATCTGGAGCTTCAGTTGAAAAACAGAGAGAACAAATTTGACTTTTTCTCCTTGGCTCTGGATGAGAGCTGGAATGTCTGTGACACAGCACAAACAAAAGAGTTTGAGATTACAGAGGAGCTGGCAGCAATGCACTCAATGAAAGGGACTACGATGGAGTGATTTGTTCATGGACAGGGAAACATGTTGAACTTTTGAAGCGGATGAAAGATAAAGTGACTGAAATAAACCCAGAAATGAAATTGGTATTTTGGCATTGTATTATACACCAGGAGGTGCTGTGTATGTCCGTGCTAAAACTTAACAATGATGTTGATGTTGTAACTAAAATAGTTAACTTCATCAGGGCAAGAGCACTGAATCACAGATAGTTTGTTGCACTTTTGATTTACTACATTACTGGATGTTTATTCTTCTCTCAAACAGGGGGACCTTCCACACATAAGGAGACATGCTCAGAAGATGTTCTTTGGATCTACCTTTACATGTGGAAAAACACTGATGAGGTTCAACAAGTCCAGATCCTCTCAGTGACAATCACCTGTCCACAGTCCTTTGCATTTCCACGTCAGACATTGAATCGGACTTTAATGCACTTGTTCAAACCCAAAGCAGACCATATTTCTCTCACTGAACAAGAAAATGAACCAAGGGAGACAGCATGCTTACCTGATAGTGAAGCCAATAATTGTACCCTGCTTTATCAGCAGTTTTACACTAAATTGGAACTTAAGTTACCAAATGAACATCCTGTTATATAGGCGAGGAATTCAAATTAGTGATTGAGACCATAAACTCATCAGGAAAATATTTACTGAGGTCATAAGTCAAGTGACAAGTAGGGTCATTTTCTCATAGACTTCCATTCAATATGACTTGTTTTTCACCAGAGGAGTCACCCCCTGTTGGCCATGAGAAAGAATGCAGCTTTATTCACTTTTCAAAGGCTGTGTTCATCTTTTATATTTCAGATAGTAAATAAGTTTAGTTAATAACAAAAAAACACCAAATATTTCAGTCCTGTGTGTTTGTGGCTTGTCATCACTGCTGCAGTACATTTCAGTGACACAAGTTTGCCTTCTGTGAGCTGTCCAGTTTGTTTAAATAAAATGCTTATAGAGATTTATGTGTCTGAACAACTCAAACTGATCGGCTGTGTTTCCATGGCAATGTCTCACTTACAGCCCATCGTAGGTCACGGCAAGGAGAAGAGGTGACAGCAATTAATTAGAGCAGCAGTCGTTCTCTTTATCCATTCCAGTCTGAGAAGAACACAAAAAGAATGAGTGATGGCACAATAATCAAAGACCCATTACATGTAGGGACTGAACACAGTGATATATGGTTTAGCAAGGACACACTCTGGCTATCTGTTATCACTTGATGAAATTGCTAAGTGCTGATGTCAAATTGAATATTTTGCTTTCTTCACCACAAATGTAAAAAAAATACCACAAAATGGACTAAAACTAAGAATTTTCTATTTTTAAGAATAAGAATAAGAATAACTTTAATGAATTTCCCTCTGGGGTCAATAAAGTTATTCTTATTCTTAAAACAGGAGGAAAGAAACATTTTGAAGCTTATCTCTAATAGCATTTGACTTTGTTATATCGAATGACAAATATAACATAAATAAGTAGTAAGTAAAGTGTAATCAGCACTATTTATGTCCCATATTTTCATTTTATACTGAACTGGATTTATTCCATTTCTCCCGATGAAGTAAATATGTTAATGGTGGATTGATACAATATTGTCCACTCAGTCACTAGCTTTGGACGTTCAAATTCCTCACAATTATCTGATAAAACAAATTAAAGTGTCTTATTTCTAGTCTCGTTTGTCTTATTAACTTCTCCAACATAGTGTTCCAGAGGGCTGGAGCCCATCTCTGTGGTGCTAGAGTTAGGACCCACATGCAGGATTTAGAGGCAGGATAAATAAACTCTTCATGGTTTAGCCAGAAGTTAAATTAGTGAAACAAAACAGGAATCCAAAACCAGGAGCCTGAGACATGTGAAGAATGATAAGAGAACACAAACAGACGATAGCTGATAGCTAACAAGGAGAAAGAGGCGAGACTATACAGGTGAAGGCAATCAAACACAGGTGAAAGTGATGAGGGTGGGGCAAACAATCGCAAAGGAGGAGAAAACAGTCACAGGTGAAAACAATCAGGGGATTAAGAGGGAAGAAAAAGCAAATACCAAAATAAAACAGGAAGTGAAAACAAGGAAGACAAGGGAACTATAACTTCCTCAAATGTTTAGTTATATCTCACATACAGCTGTATTCAATGATCACAATTTTTAATAATTAGGGCCAGTTTTAAATAAAAACCCAAGAGGTCACAATGTGACAGATATTAGAAACCAAAGAAAGGATATAAATAAAATCAAAATAGGGACCAAAACTCAAAAAATACTTTAGGAGAACCCAGAACCATGACAGTCTTGGCTGCCATGAGGTGAGAGGCAGGGTACGCCCTGGAGAGGTTGTCAGTCCATTACAGGGCTGAAGCAAAAGTTGGTTCGGTTAAGTAAGTAGGTAGTAAGCAACTAAGTAAGTAAGGGAGGAAGGGTCATCAAGTATTACTGAGGAAAGCTAATTATTAATTTAATGTTTTCATTAGTTTATTAATACTTATTAATAGTTTATTAACTATTGTATTTGACAAGCTGTAGTTTTCATTACAAAGTATTTATTGTTTTCATAATTGCTATAACTGGTCTCTTATTGTTTTAAATACAGACTAGTTATAGCAATCTTCTGCTACAGCAGGGTCATTTGGGGTTGCAGTGGTTAATATGCAATAAAGCAAGTCAAATTCATACTGCTGCTGCACCGGATACAATGTTGAACCCTGTGATATTAAAACCCTCATTATCACCATGGCATTTTCAGACCACTAATCTATTTGAAAGGGACTGGCAAAACAATACACGATGCCCTTCCTTTGTGATGGGTTAGTGTTGTCCAAATCACCAGGAGGAAGGAAGAAAGGGAACATACTGACCCAAACATGTTGTTTTGTCATCCCGGTCTTCTAGCTTTATTCATCACAAGCTCTCAAAGGGAACTCAGTACCCTGAATACACCCTGAGTTGTGATTTTTAGCTTTAAAAAAGGAGAATTATTGAACTGTTTATAAAAATTAGATGAAAAATAAGTGTTGATTAAGGTTAATTAAAGGCTATCTGCAAAGAAAGGGTGTTTTATGGTGTAATAAAACCCTTATGCTGTTCTTGTTGTGCTATTCATGAACTCTTTAACGTACATAACTGTATCCTCCTCATCTGATGAACTATTGTATGTGGCTATGTAGCTACTATTAAACTGTGAATCTCATGTACCCTGAGGTTATCTGATTTTGGAAGTTAATTGTTTGTTACTTTAATTTCTCTCAAAAGCTTGAAATTTATGGTAGATAGAGGAACTGGACTGAAAGCACTTTTGGATAGAGTCAAAGTGGAGTCAAAACTGTACTGTTATTGAAGCCCAGGTTGCTTTGATAGCGGCCTTCAGCTTGTCTGTATTTTTGGGTCAGGTGTTTCTCACATTCCTTGAGTTGGCTGGCCAATCAATCACAGTAATAACATGATCAGCAAACCATTTGGTAGTAGTTTTGGCTCTGCGGGCAGGTGCTAAGTCCTGCTGGAAAAGGAAATTGGCATCTCCATAAAGCTTGTCAGCTGATGGAAGCATGAAGTGCTCTAAAATCTCCTGGTAGATGGCTGTGTTGACTTTGAATTTGATAAAAGTGAACCAACTACCACCTGCATCAGAAGATGACATGGCACTCGAAATCATCATAGACTGCATAAACTTCACACTGGACTTCAAACATCTTGGATTCTCTGCCTCTCCACTCCTCCTCCAGACTCTAGCAACTTGATTTCCAAATTAAATGCAAATTTCACCGTCATCTGAAAAGAGAATTGTGGACCCCTGAGCAACAGTCCAGTTCTTTTTCTCCTTAGCCCAGGTAAGACACTTCTGACGTTGTCTCCAGTTCAAGAATGGTTCGATGCAACAGTCGTAGCTCCTTTCCTAAAACATCTGTGTGTGATGGCTCTTGATGCACTGACACCAACCTCAGCCCACTCTTTGTGAAGCTCTCCCAAGTTCTTGGGTCGACTTTTCTTAACAATCCTCTGAAGGCTACAGTCATCCTTGCTGCCTGTGCACTTTTTCCCACCACATTTTTCCCTTCCAGTCAACTTTCTATTAATCTGCTTCACTTTTTCCTTGCCTATTCATCAATGACCCTCTGTGGCTTACCCTGGGTGTACACGGTGTTAGGTGTTGATGATCGTCATGTGCACATCATGTCAGATCAAGTCAGCAGTCTTCCCCATGAATGTGATAACATCTACTGAACTAGACAGAGATCCACAGTATTTATAATGTTTAAATAATAATTTACTCAGACTTGACATGAAATATTCTAATGGTTGAGATACTGGATTTGTGATTTTCATGAGCTAGAAGCCATAATCATCAAAATTAAAATGAAAAAGTCTGCAAATATTTCACTCTACTACTACTTAATGAATACAGAATATATTAAAGTCATCTTTTTGGTTTAAATTAGGAAAAAATGAAGTTTTTCGTGATATTCTAATTTTCTAAGATACACTAGTAAATCCATCTTTTATATGAAAACATGAGACAAACTAGGAAATGGTGATTCACAGACATCACATCTATTCTAATGAAGCTTAAGAGGATCTACCAGGAAGAAAGCATGAACAAAATTCTCTTTCTGAAAGTATGCCCCTCCAGAAAATTCTCTCCCTTTGTTTTTATAGCCTTCAGGTCTTCTTTTTACTGCAGTCCATCTCAGTCTGCTCAGGATCAAAACACAAATAACATAACTAAAAACCTGAAGCCTCACCAGCAGCCTTGAGATTCTGAAAACAACATGGTAATCTGGTTATTAGTGTCAAGGTTCGCTGTGTTGCAGCCAGAGTAGGGCCCAAACGCAGGACTCTGATAACAGGAAGAGTAAACTAAAAAGCAGCTTTATTGCTGAGCACTTACAAAAATAAGCATAACGCTGGTCAAGAACAAGAATCAGACAAACATAATCTTACTGGAGAACACATGAGGAAGGACACACAGCTTGAGGGAGAATAAGACATATATACACACACCAGGTAATTAGGGAAATGGGAAACAGGAGGGAACACAGCTGAAACTCATTGGGGAAAACAAGACAAAGGAAGCAAAACTAAACACAGCTCACAAGAGACAAGGGACTATCAAAATAAGACAGGAAGTAACAGAACACAGGAACAGAAACACAGACTTGACACAGAACACAGAAGGGCAGGATGACTACAACTCAAGGGCCAAAAAACATAACCTACCAAGAAACTATAAACTCCAACACACAATCAAAAAACATCATTACAGGAACATAGGAAGAATACGCCTAACTAGGAACAAAGAATAACAAGCTCAAAACACTGGGTCAAAGACCCAGGACCATGACAATTAGGCCATGTTAGAAGGATGATACTAACATTTTCCTCTGAGGGTGGACAAAAGTGACACAAAACATGAAATCCTGTGGGCTTTTGCTCAATATAATTTTAACAAAATTTAAGGCATTTATATAAGCAGTTCAGTATAATGTTCACGTGTTCTTACGCTCGATGTATGAAAAATTAAGCAAACAGGGGCATGGTAACTGGTCTGGTCACCATCCTACGAGTTTAATTAATTAATCTGCATCTCATGGCAGCCCAAATATTTCAGCTTTAAAGTGTGTGTGCAGGCAGATTGGGGTACTGACTGAGTGAAGTATATTTACATGCAAATAGACTTCCAGTGAAATATCTATGCATAGATAAATAGATATCTATGCGTTGGCTGCTTAAATCTGAAATATTTTGCAAACCAAATGCACTGAGAGCAACATGACACACAATCATTACCTAAAGCAATGGTGCAGTAGCCAGGCAGTAACTGAGCGAGCGTATTTTTTTGAAAATGACACATTTAAAACAAACACCTCAAGCCACAGTTGCAGCTGCTGGCTTCTCGGGTCAGGGTCAGACAGAAGGAAGCAGCTGCAGTGTTTATCTTTAGTTTAGATGCTGTCAAGCTCCAGGAGTGAGCCAGGAAGTCTCCATGTACACTAAATCCATTTCCATGGGGTTAATTTTAGCGACCAATGGGAAAAGCACATTAAGCCATTATGTCATCAAATATCTTATTTAGATAAAGATACAGATACATTTTAAATCAATCTGTAGTGTAACCAGCTGTACATAAATCCAAACACTGTTGATGGCATAGTGATTGATAATATGCAAATTTAGCCAAATTCATATTAAATCCCACCATAAAGACTGTATTCCTTGATCCAAATGGCCTGTTTCTTACAAAAGCTGCCAGATACTGCCAACATGATCTGCCCTTAAACTAATCATCCATTTGTCTTTGAACTCTAATGATGTTTTTATTTATCTGGTTTTAATGCTTTAAGCTTTATGTGAAAAAGGCAGATGAGTTTGACATATTTAGTTCAACAAGCACTGAGACTGCTATTAGCTCACTGGTGCTGAGGCATATGGTATAACAGGAGCGATCACCATTAAAGAGGAATAGAGAGGAAAATTAAGTTAAAGGTCATTCCTCTTACCCCTCTTACCCTTAAGTTTAACCATCACAACTGAGTACCAAACCCTTACACAAACCTGAACCTAATCTAATTATAACTCTAAAACCAAGTCTTAACCAAAGACAGTATCAAAGATGGATGTAATCACTGTGACCCACTGGTTAGTGAAAAGCTGAATGTTTTCCCCATCACCATCTTGATGTTTTATCACCCAGCATGCTGAGCGAGGGACAGATCCGACCGCATGCTCATTGGCCAAAGACTTGAGATAGACAAGATGTTAGCCAATGAGGACATCCTGGATAATCCTCCTTTCTGACTAATAATGACCATAATTTACAAATTATTTAATATGATGTCAAACTAGCGACTGAGGCCATAAGTCCATCAGGAAAGTGTTTAGAGAAGTTACAGACAAAAGAAGCTGAGGGCCGTTTTCCAATATATAGTTCTATATATAAACAAAAGTCTTCTTGCAAACAGACGAGTCACCTCCTGCTGGGCATTATTATTTTTATTCTCTTGAGGTTTTTTACATGACATCATGCACACTTGCAGCTGGGATAGGCTCCAGCGGAAAAGAACGGATGGATGGATGGATGGATGGATGGATGGATGATGTACACTGCTTGAAAGTTGTTCACTACGTTGGACATGATACAACCACTGGTTGCTAAGGAAAAATGTGTATCCCCCTGAGGCCTCAAAGCTCCACAAACTGACTAGTTCAGAAAAAACAACAACAACACTTAATTGGTAGAAAGATACAATCCCAGATAAATCTGTTATTCAAACAGCAATGAAATGCAAAAAAGTGTAATATAGACTTCTTCTGTTTATTTTATTAATTGCATATGTATGTTGCTTTAGATTAAATGTGGTGACCTGTGCACATAAGGTCCCCAAAGTGAAAGAAGTTTTGAAGAAAACCTTTAAATTTAACTTCAAAAACACTGCCAGCTGTTATAAATATTAGTTTACTATGCTGAAAATAAATAATACCAACCAATAGGATTTACACATCAAAACTTTATGGGTATCAAAGCCAACTTTTGAATTTCTAAAAGTCTAATCTATAAAGTACAGAAGATTTTACTGCGGGATTGTTAGCAGAAAGCAGATGTCATGGATATAAAACACAAATATATAAGTACATATACATAAATACACATTATTCATGCCACATCAATGGACCAAATACAAAAAAAAAAGACTAATCAGAGTTGTAGGAGAAGTAGATTAATGAATCATGGTGAGAAACATTTTTATCACAACAGAAGGCGCTGACCAAAGCAATAATTCAGGCCACTTAGGTTGTGTCTTATTTAGCACCATCACTGTATCAGATTATCTCTACATGACTAAAGGAACTTACTTTAAATATATTATTGGATGCTTAGCACAGAACATTTTGCTGAGTGTTTTGTCACTTTTTGACAAGTGAATAACACTCAAAGTATGAGTAAAGGGAGGGGGAGAGAGCCTGTATCGAGAATTTCATTTTTAAATATCATGGTTATTGTCTATACTATAGGTATATAGTGACTCCTGAAATTTGTCAGCTGGGATGAAAGTTATCCAGACTACATACACAAATATTCGTAAATCTGAGGTCTTAAATGAACACACACTGAACACAGCTGAAGGCTAATTAAGAAGGTAAATGTGTTTCAAAATGTGAGAACTGGTAAAATAAAATGTGAGCATGTGTAGAAAAAATTACCTACCTGTTTAAATAAAGGTTACATTGGCTCATTGCACCATCTCGTGGTTCAAACTGGGACTACATGAAAGTACAGCCTAACCTTAGTCCACCTTCTGATGATATCTATTAAACCTAGGAAACAGATGCTTTGCACTTAAATTCATAGCTGTTTTTCTTCACATTTGGATACAATAAAAAACAAAAAGAAAAGAAAAGAAAACAAATTTAAAAGCAAATTTACAAGAAAAAGAAGGCATGATTATGAGAAAATTTAAAAATGCATGAGAAAAAGAGAAACTCACATGAAAAAACGGCATATTTACAAGAGAAAATGGAAGAATTATGAGGGGAAAAAAAAATCTAATTTATGAGGAAAAAACAGCAAATTTTAAAGAATAAATTGCACATTTCTGAGAAATAAATGAACAAATTCATGAGAAAAAACCTGACATGTTTATGAGAAAAAAATGCAACATTTATGAGAAGAAATGGCAACTTTATGAGAAAAATAATTTTTTTTTATAAAGAAAAATTTACATGAAAAAATTTGAATTTTTTTCTTGTAAATTTCAAAATTATTTCAAAACTATTTAATTATTTCAAAATTATTTAAAATATCAGAAAAAGCTAGTAATTATACAAGAAAAATGTCTCCCCCCCCCTTTTTTATTTTAAAACTGCAAATTTGGGAGAAAAAAAAATTCCAAATTAATGAGAACAAAATTACTAATGTATGAAAAAAAAAATGGTAAGAGTACAAGAAAATCTATTAAATAAAAAGCCGCAAAATATATGAGAAAAATGGCAAATTTACAAGAACTTTACATTTGATTCATGGCTTAAGTTAAAGTTTGGAAGACTTAGAAATGTATTTTAAACACAGGAATTTATTATAATTTATCTTTCACTTAATTATTTAAGTGAAAGAAGCTGAACTTAAACATCTCCGTGTTTTGTAGGCGTTATAATCCTGATTAATGTGAGCGGCTGCGCGTTGTTCAGACGCTCTGAGGTGAAACAGAAACCCGCAGCTCAGCAGGTTTGTGTCACAATCCCATACAGGAAGTCCCCGGCAGCTGCTAGCGAGCTAAACTCCAGCCACGATGAAACACCTCACGAAGTAAAAAAGTGTCGCCGTGTTATAAAGAAGGGAGTTCATGTTGTCTGGGTGAAAATAAAAACGAGTGGTAACAAGATGGAAGGAGCTGTCGGAGTCGTATTCTTGTCGCTTCTTTTCTTAGCGTCGGAGGTAAGTTGGTGGATGATGATAACTAGCTG
This sequence comes from Heterochromis multidens, assembly GCA_015108495.1. Taxonomy (NCBI): domain Eukaryota; kingdom Metazoa; phylum Chordata; class Actinopteri; order Cichliformes; family Cichlidae; genus Heterochromis; species Heterochromis multidens. The sequence continues at coordinate 114 of VUQS01028894.1, read as the reverse complement.
TTGACGGGCCTGATAGGCAAAGTTACCGAGGATAAAACAGACCAGCTGTGACCGTCAGCGGTGTGAATATGTGGTCAGCATGTAGTCGGTGTACAGTGTTAGTCTGTGTGTCAC
>VUQS01028893.1:0-14862 GCA_015108495.1 Heterochromis multidens | reverse complement strand
GAGCAAGCACTTAGTAACAGTGGGAAGGAAAAACTCCCTTTTAACAGGAAGAAACCTCTGGCAGAACCAGGCTCAGGGAGGGGCAGCCATCCGCCGCGACCAGTTGGGGGTGAGGGGAGGAAGACAAAGACATGCTGTGGAAGAGAGCCAGAGATTAATAATAACTCATTAAATGCAGAGAGGTGTAAAAACACATGGTGAGTGAACAGAGGTGAAAGAAAGAGAAACACTCAGTGTATCATGGGAAACCCCCAGCAGCCTAGGCCTATTGCAGCGTAACTAAGGGAGGAGATTCAGGGTCACCTGATCCAGCCCTAACTATAAGCTTTATCAAAAAGGAAAGTTTTAAGCCTAATCTTAAAAGTAGAGAGGGTGTCTGTCTCCCGAATCCAAACTGGGAGCTGGTTCCACAGAAGAGGGGCCTGTCTTGCAGCAGCACACCAAATGAGCCAGAAGTCTTGTGGTTCATTCAGAGGCAACTTTGAAAACCTAAGCCGTGCTGCCATGTTCTTTTTAGAGAGAAGGTGCTGAATAGAGGACCGAATAAAGACTCTATGTCACATCTTTCATTAAAATTGCCCAGAAAATGTTCTTCCTTTGAGCTCTGCTTAGAACTGAAATGATTAATCTAATTAAGAAAATGGGAAACAAACCGTTTTGAAAATATAGTTTGGTCGTTTCTTAAACAAAAATGCCCATCCGTGACAGTGCTATAAACTTAGCCTACCCTAACCAAACAGTTGCCTCTTATGTGTAGTTTCTCAAAAAGTCATATAGTTTTTTTTCAGGGTGTAACTCAGAAAAGACCTCTTTAGTCATGTGGGTATTCAGACTTTAGTAATTACCTCTGGTTTTTAAATGGTGCTAATATAAAAATCATAAAAAACAAAATGACAGCTCATTAAGCAAGATGAGATGTTTTATAGTTGTAACGCATTAATAGGTGCTAACACATTGTATATGTGTCAGTCCCAGAGTACCATCTGCTTTAGTCAACTCTGTCAATAGTTTCTCCCCTAAAGCACAGACGAGGTTGATGCTGCATGTGGCTGATAGATCAGTGGCGTGCTCCAGCTACTCTAGCAGGCGACCAGGTAACAGTAAAGCGTCAAATATGACGTTTTTTTTTTTTCACTTTGCTGGTACTGCCTTTGGTACCACAACTAGTTTAATCATTGTAAACATACACAACTATACAACATGTTACCAGTGTAAGCATATGAGTGGATGTACTGTATCAATACTCCAACCAAGACAGACTTCTGTCTTATTATTATTAATCTAATATTGCTTATTCAAAGTCTGATGAAAAGTGGTTGGCTGGAATCAATTAGGCCTGTGTGTGTCTTTCATTTAGCTCATACCAGTCAGTGATGACAACAGTGATAATTTTTTTAACTTAATGATATATGTTACACTGTATTTTAAATGAGAGAAGGTGAAAACTAAAGAAATGCAAGTGCAGATGTGTATATGGATGTAGGTGCCCTTTTGTGTGATTGACTTTAATTCCCAACTGAAATATCTGAACAGCCACTGGATTCAACACAACATGTTGTACTAAAGTTTGTGGTTGAAAATGACTCCTTGTGATCATGTGGCAGTTCTTCCTTCAGTGTCACCATGAGGTTGTGGTTTTGAGTAAAGCGTGACACATTCAGATTAGGATGAATTTGAAGTTTAAGAATCCGATCAGTTTCTTTTGTTGTTTTTTTACCATCTGGTGCAGTTTTTTATTTGTTGTTGGTTTGTGAGTAAATATGAGACAAAAATCACATTTTACATTAATCTTATCATCTGTATTGTGTGTTATGTGCTAAAATAGCATGTGTTAATGATAATTTGGTAAATTAAAATGGTGAATAATATACAACAGTCAGAGAGACCATTAAAACCATATGCCTAATAGTGTGTAGATGTTTTTATGTAGCAGAGCAGCTCTGACCCACTGGGACATTGGATCTCTTGAGGTTGTCCTGGCACTTGGATGAAATAATTGATGAAATAAATTTTAAGCAGGCTTTTCTAGCTGTACCACAAATGTATTCACTAACTCTTTCCACCCAATTTACTGTCACAACAAAAATCAAAGCCCCTCCCTCCTTGGCTCATCTTTTTAAATGACGGACTCTCCCAACACTTGTCTCCTACATGATCACTGTCACAGCACCTTTGCATCGCTCATTGTTGCTTGACTGTAGCGTAGGTGATCTACGAATTGAACTCGATCTATTGCATTCAGGGCAAATTGGTGATGATGATGAGATGAGCTAAATGTCTAAAACATGAGTCATGGTGTGTAGGTGTGATGGCCCACCTGGATTAGTAACTGCTGGGGGAGAGAAGCTGCTGTGCTGCTATTGTGGGTTTGAAAGCCTTTCTTTGAAAAGGGATGCCATTGTATGATGAATTTTGTTTCAAACTGAGAAAAGTATGATATAATTTGTTTTGTTTTTTTTTCCTCGGAACTAGAAAAAAGACGCAGATGCAGGTATTAGGCAAAATTTTAAGGTTTGGTACAAAAAGTAGGGGTTATACACAAGCAAGCAAAGCACCACAGGGGCACGCAGAAGAGTAAAAAATAAGATACAAAGAACAGTCTTCAGACTTACATGGAGTAGGCAAAAATGAATAGTCAAATGGGGGAAAAGAAGGATGAGATAAACAGAATCCTGGAATGGTTGACTGGGAAGGACAAAGCCAATTTGGCAAATAGGAAGAGCTACACATGAGGTAGATATACTGAAAAGAAAATGACAGGCTGATTGAAAGCAGGTGTTACAAAAAACTGTCAGGAAAACAAACAAAGCGAGGAAGTAAAACTGACAGGGGAGCGAGACGAACTGGAATTATAAAATAAAAAAAAAAAAATAAAAAAGGAATGAGTAATGTTCAGAGTCCATGCTGTTAGTCAGTCACATTTCACAATATTAACAATATTATTGCGATATCTATAGAAAATTTAAAAAAAGCACAATATTAGGACATAATCATGTTTAAGTTTGTTGATTGTATGTTTTGCATCGTTTTCTGCCAATTAATTACACGCAAAATATCAGTTTAAGGAGTTGGCAAAAGTAAAAATAACTGCAAAAACAGAAGAAAAGAACATTTACCTTAATTACCTCCGCCAAGGAGGTTATGTTTTTGCTAGTGTTTGCGTGTCGTCGTTCTGTTTGTAAACACGATAGCTCAAAAAAGTTTTGAAGGAATTAAACTTTGATTAAACTTTGTCGGGGTGTAGAGTGGGGTCATGTTAGCAATCCATTAAAATTTGGTTTACATCCACCAAGGTCTTCAAGGTCAACTTAATCATTTATTGGTGGAAAATTGACAAAAAGCCTTATAACTTAGAAACTATGATTCTTACAAGTGTGGTGTTTCTTACTGCCATTGTTTGTATTGACAACATATAGGCATATAGGGAATAATATATGAGGATTCTAAATATCACGTTACTTTGGACCTCTGACCTCTTCTTCAAGATTGTATAAGGGCAAACTTTCATAAAATGTCTTTTATCTTTAAAACTGTGCTTAAAATTCTACTGCCTTTGTTTGTATTGGCAACATTTATGAAATGATACTGGTATGTGGAGATTCTAAATAACACATTATAGTTTGTATCCAAATATCATGTCACATTTGACCTCTGACCTCACCTTTACATTTCACACCTGCCTTTCTTTCAAGTTGACCCCAACATGTGTTATATCTTTAAAGAAAGTGTTGTCAAGAGAGAATTGTTAGTTAGAAATATAGTGTAGTATAATATTATATATAATAAGCTCAAGTTATTCATGTCCAGTTATTTACAAATCAATACCTATTATCCATGACCTACTCCTACATAATGTTTGTGTAATTAAAGTAAACATGTCATGCTACGCTTATCTGATCTTTACTGCACTACAAACTTCTTAAAGTACGTTTAAAAAGAATAAAGAAAATAAAATGAATATATACAAAATACAATAATCACTTAAAAGTAAATACTCCCCAGAGAGTGGCCTTCCTTGGTGGAGTTTGCGCTCTCCGAGTGCTTCCTGTTATTTATGATATCTTTAGAAGTGGGAATGGCAGTTTTATGATACAGTGCTATCACCGTATGTTACACATGATACTGTGGTGTCACAATACTGTATGTTGTACTCTAAAGACAAGACAGTCGTCCACAGCATATCATATATAACTGAAGAAAAAACGATAACCCTAAAAGGCAAATAGTATGTGTATTCTTCTTTTTCTTCTTCTTATTACTACAACGTTTATTTTATTTATTCTTTTAGGCAAAAAGCTGCAACTTTTAATGTAATGCAGTGTTATTGGCCTACAGTTTCTGTAAATTGTCTTTACACATATTTAATATTTCCCCTAATGGAGATGTTACATTCTAATATTTTATGTCTAGATCTTCTTAGACATTTGTACAAATGTGGCTCTCCCCCTTTGCACGGGCATCTGTAGTGGATCAGCTTTTAGTCGTGGCTTTTTGCAAAAATTAACCACAAAGTGCATGTCCGGAGACTGTTTCGCAAGAAAAACCTCGAAGAAAAATACATTCAGATAATTAAAGTTTTATTATGTTACTGGAAGGTTTGTTTCATGGGAATGTTGTTAAGATTGGGATAACAGCATGTTAATGGTGAGTAATGGTGTTTTCCACTGAATTTATCATGTGCTTACCCTATAAGCATCTCTGGCAGTGAAAAAAATGTGAACACATCCATTTCCAGACTTGGCACAGGTTTTGCTCAGTCCAAGTTTGGACTTTATGCTTATGGTATGTTTATCTTCTTGATGTGAGTTTGTTTGCACGCAGATCTTCAATCGCAAAATCTAAATCTAGGGTTGCGCACAGTTTTCAGAGTTGCTCCATTTTTTGGTGTGTATGTGCTGATGAGATCAGCTAACTATGTCACTGTTGCTCCTGAGATGCTTTAACCCATTCGTCTACGGATGGTAACCTAGCAACAGGGGCACAAGCTGATAGGAGAGCAGTTATCCCAGACCTCTTTTTCTGCCTCTTCCTCCATCTTTCTTTCTGTTTCCTTATTTGACTTTGTCCTTTTGTGCCACTCTCCCTTCACATCTGTCACTTTGTCTCCCTCATCTCACATGTGTCCCTTTCTCCTCTCCCCCTCTCTTCGATTTTAACTCCAGCAGTCTTCTTCTTTCACTCAGTCCTTATTAGCTTTCTTATTGTTTGCCGGCCATCTAAGTTTGTGACTTTATGGGCTGTCACTTAATGACAGAGCCCATTTCTTTTAAATATCATCCACCTACGGTATTGTCAATGTGGCATTATCATTTTATTTCATGTACTTTTTTGCAGATGAATGTAAACAACCTCTGTATAACCATAATGGTAATTTTCCTGTCACACCATCAAAGCACATTCAAATTTGAATTTGACAGTAAGAGGGAGAGAGAGAAAGAAAGACAAAACAAGTGATATTCAAGTATGTGTCATTGAGTTTTTTGTGTGTGGTCTATAATTATTGCTAAATTTCTTTGTTGTCAAAATATGTGTATGTTTTGTTTAGCTCCTGCTCATTGCCCTCCAAAGCACACAGTTGCACAAGCAAGCATGCATGCACACACCAAAGCTCTTGTAGTCTTTTTGTTATATGTTCTAGCTACACGCTCACATAGCACAAACTGTATCCTGCTTTTTTGGCCAAGGACTTGCAAATATAACTGTTGTTTTTTTGGCTTTCTGAATAGTAACACTGAAAACTACATCAAAACAACATCATACTGTTTGCCCTCTAACATACCTTAAAGGTACAGTGTGTAAAAAGTCACCGCTACATATTAGTAGATTGCATATTGCAGTCAACTTAATTCTGCTTTCTTAGCCCTCCCAATATATAGTGGACTCAAATATGTAAGGCAGCATCAATTATTTCAACAAATTCTCCAAAATGACAACAGTTTCATGTTAAAGTGACAAACGCTGGTAGTGGCTATAATAATTAGGACAGAAGCAAAAGGTGGAGGCCAGAAGGATGAAGCACGCAGTCAGTGTAAGGAGGAGGTTTTGAGTGGATTGATTGGTCAGGGAAATATTAGACTTTAATACAGGTGCTACCAGTCATTTCCATTTCAGTCTGTATTGTTTCTTACATAACTTTTATGGATATTTATCAGTATAACCATGATGATGGACCACCAGCTGTTATTGGGTACTGGATGTGTCAGGGGTCATGTAATTCTTTAATTCCGGGATGCAAGATCAGCCTTAACCCATCTTCTCTGTCAACTTGTGTGTGTTAATAAGTGAAGTTAATAAGTTAAGTTTTGATGCTTTCTAGTCAGCAAGAAAACTGTCAATTCACAAACACAGTATTTATCCCTTGGTCTTTATACTGAGGGGTGTACTACGAAGGAAGTTCAACACAGCCAGGCTTTCTTTGCATTAGCTGGCTCGACAAAACCTAAAACTTCAGTTGGAGATAACAGATATCACAACGGTGGTTATCAACTTTCTCCGTTAAGCCGGGCTTTTCACACATCCTGCGAGTGCAGCCTTCTCCAATCAGAGATGTAATCAGATGATGATGGTAAAATGGTGATAAAAATCTATAAAGAAGAAAAAACTATGTAACAATAAAATGCAACACTAATGCAAATAAAATGAGATCAGCGCACAGAGCAGTAAAATAAACATTTTAATTCAAGTTAATTATTTTATGGCTGAGTATGCTGTCAGTGCTGTTTATTTCTAATGTGGAAGCTGCCCATTAGAGCTCTGAAACTTTAAACTGGATACATTTAAACATTAAAGTTTACTGTCGTACGGCCTAATAAAGGAGACGTGCAAATCGCTTTAGTTTAAATTAATTTTATTGATTTAACAGGTATTCTCGGAGTGTGTTCTGTGTTCTAGTAGCTGCTATTCCATGAGTGTAAAAGAGACTCAGCAGCAGATTAGAATCAAGTATAAAACATTTATACATTTTCTGCATCACCAAATTAATACATGCACAGTTCATTGACTGGTTTTAGTAAGGTACGGCTTAACAAGTTGCATGTATAAAAAAACATATTCCCCCAGCAGAGAATCTATATTCAATTCAATTCAAATCACAACAACAGTCACCTCTAGGCGCTTTATATTGTAAGGTAAAGACCCTACAATAATACAGAGAAAACCCCAACAATCAGACGACCCCCTATGAGCAAACACTTGGCAACAGTGGGAAGGAAAAACTCCCTTTTAACAGGAAGAAACCTCAGGCAGAACCAGGCTCAGAGAGGGCCAGCCATCTGTCGCGACTGGTTGAGGGTGAGGGGTGAAAGACAGGACAAAAAAACACACTGTGGAAGAGCGCCAGAGACTAATAATAACTCATGATCAGAGAACCATATTGAGCCCTTAAAGTAGGCCTGTTTTTGAGTTGGGGCAGCTAGACTCACTTTAAGTCAGTGTCCTCAGTCAAAGCCAAATGTGGCCCAAACATTCATTGTTATCTGGAATATGCCGTCATAGGGTGAAATGTGTGGGTACACCATGAACAGATCACAGCAGAAAGTAGACAAAAGCAGCAGTGGCATAAAAACATATGGGGAGTGAAGAAGACGTGTTCAGTGCATCATGGGAAGTCTCCCAGCAGCCTGAGCCTAGAGTGAGCATCACAAAGGGAGGGTTTAAGTTCAACTGATCCAGTGTAGACTATAAATAAGGAAAAGGAACATTTGAAGTGTAATCTTAAAGACAGAGAGGGTTAACCCACACGAAGAACTGCATGGTTCCACAGGAAAGGGGCCTGATGGCTGAAGGCTCTGCCTCCCATTCTTCTTTTGGATACTGTACGAACCACAGGTAAGCAAAGTGCTCTGATAGGATAATATGATACTATGATGTGTTTAAGATATGATGTTTGTTTGTGGACAGTAGAAGTGTTGGTTGTTGGACTTTTTTACTTCAGGACAGAGAGAAGCCAGTCAGTCCTGCTGCATAATACTTGTGCTCAGCTGAGCTGACTGGATCTTGGCTGTAGCTCCATATGTAGTGGTATTAATCTTATCATATTTTTAAAAATGTTCAACTGTTTTTAGAGTTTGAGCTTGTCAGTTGATTTTGAAGTTTACAGCTACATATTCCAAAGGCCCCACATCATATTCAACTAAAGTTTTAGTTAGTATGTTCTAGTTTTAGTTCAGTACACTCTGCCGGTGTGGAATAGTTTGGAAAATAACCATAATGACCCAAAAAGATGTTTCATAACACTAAAAAATCAAGAAAGTGAGTGGAGCAAATGTGCAGAGATTGCATCCATTTGGTTGGTTGCACTATATTTTTAGGTGGACCCTTAGTATTCACACAATACCTACTCTAGCTCCTTTCATGTGTAAAACACATTTGGAAATACAGCCGATCTCATTTAGGCAGCCCTCCTGCTAATAAATTAGGCTTGTTAAAGCCCTTTTTTTGGATGTGGCTACCTCTTTTTGCTATTAAGTTACATTAGGCTGTGCAAGTGCCTTTCAGTAGCAGGTGGCAGGTTTCATAAATGACTGGACCTTGTACCTGCAGCTTCACAGGTTTGATGCCTCTGACAGGTACAGCATTAGCCAAAGACACAGGCTCTGACGTAACCATTCACTCTGATAATAAACAGGTCAGGCCTTTTGCACAGCCCTCAGACATCTTCAAATAGCTCTCATTTTACCCGGGAACACATAATGACACATAATGGTCTGATAATTGTCTCGATGGCATCCATCCTTTTATAGAAGTTACCCAAGGTGAGAGCGAAAGAGAAAAGGAAAAGATCTTGCTCGACAAAGACAGACCCATCAGTGGAACAACTAGAAACACGGTGACTTTTTCTTGTTGACGCTTCACTGGTGTCCACAGCCTATAACACCATTTAGTTTTATCTCTAAGGGTTTTATTTGTGGCATTATTATTTGAAGGCTTACAGTGGAGAAACCTAGATAAGATTGTTCCTGAGTCAGATTTTAAGCTCTTCTGAGCTAATGGAGCCACCAGAAGAAGCAAGCAATTTGTTCCCATTTTTTTTTCAGTGTTCTAGGACATAGTGTTTGTCTGGAGTGGTGTGAATTTTGCAGAGTGTGAATCCCACCTTCCGCTCACAGTTGTGATGCCAGTTGCTTCCTTGTAATTCCAGCTATTCAAAGAACACTTGGGCTCTGTACAAACGATCAGCAGTCTGAGATGCAGTGTTGTCATTAGTCATTTGGTAGTGACAATAACTCAATCAATCAAGACAGGCCTGCTTTATCATCCCTTTTGACATTTATGGGGAACATAATGTATGAAACAAACATAAAGCTGCAGCCAATAAGACTTGATATAAGCAACTAAGACCATAAACTCATCAGGAAAGTGTTTACAAAGGTCATAAACAAAGGGAGCTGAGGGTTATTTTCTCATAGACTTCTATCCAAAACCCCTTCCTTTTAAAACTGGAAGAACTGCCCTGCTGAATATTAGAAAGAATGTAGGTTTAAGGAACTTGTGCATTGTCTTCACTTTTCAGACCCAGAAGCTATGACCATCTTTTATATGCAGTCTATAATATGAACTGATAATTTATAAGCTAAATCTAGCAAAATTGGTCAGAAAGTTGGACCCATAGGTGATTTAAAGAAGACCTATTCCACTCATTTCCAACTTTGTATTTGTTATTCATGCACTGTGTCCACCTCTGGACCATACAGTGACAGCAGAGATGCTGGATGTAGCAAGGTGACTCAGAAGGCACAACACAGGGTCACTAAGGAGGCCCAGATTTTGCTGATTTGCACAACTGAATATTTCATTTGTGTAATCTCCACCATGACATACTGTTTTTCTGTATATAAGCTTTAATGGTTTTTTTTTTCTTTAATTTTGTTGTGATGCTGTGAAAGTGGCACCATGACAATAAAGTCTTTCTTATGTCTCTTATGTCTTACTGAGAGCAGTGACAAGCCTGAGCTTTTGGCTTGCATACGCTGACCTCATTATTTTAAACTTTGGCCATTTTTAATATCATTACTGACCATTCCAACAGTATATTTATGACAGAAAATAAGGACAAGTATAATAGGTTGCATTTACCATAAGGTTTGTGTATCATTACTCTCTCCAGATAAGAACAAATTTTAATTGGTAATCATCATTTTTTAGTCATGTGACCGACTAAAGACCTGGAAGGATAAAAAACAGTTTCCACATGAAATAGTCCACGGAGCTTCTGTGCAGGCTGGTCTGTTTTCCATCTGTTTAAAACTACAAACATTTAGAACACCTTTTAAAAGAAGAAAACATAAATAAGATGTGAAAACGCACGTTTCAATAATTTGCTGTACCTATTTCCCATTTTCCTAGCAAAAAACTAAAGACTTTCACACAACAATGTAAGTCTGATAAATATTGATTTCCAATGTCAGCTTCAATGATCCAGCATTGAAAACCTGAGTAAAAGGAGGAATTTGGCAGATGGGCTGGGAAAGGTGTATTCATATACATGCTATAATATATACTTTCCTAGCAACAGTGAACAATCCGAGTGACTAGTTGTTAGTGTGTCTGATTTAACAACTAGCCAACATTTGGCTGAACATATTATACCTGGTAATAATAGCTGGCAGGCCTCGTCTTGTTCTCCATGTGGGCGTTCCTGTAATGATGTGACATCACAGGAAAACTACGAATTGTTTACTGCCACAACAGACAGACAGAAAGACAGACTTCTATCTATAGATAGATTTCTCTCTTGGCCCATATACGTGCTTATTCTTGCTGTGTGTTCGTGTGTTTTTGTGTGTCTGTGCCGGCTACAGATAAGTGGATTAACGTCTGCCATCTCCCATAAGAGGCTCATCGGGATGTGACCTCATCACCACTGACCCTGGAGTCCCCATGGCGACACCGTGGTAACACAGCACCATGGCGACAGGGAGCTGCAGCAGCTTCTGATGTGGCAATTTGCATCTGCTTTTCATACGAAGCCCAGCGGGAAGGTGCATGCAGTCCTGGAAACCATACAGTGTTTTTCAATGTATACTGTATAGATACTGTATAAGTACAGAAATGTTTGCAGGGTTTCAGGCCACAGTACCGTACATTAACAAAAAAACATGAAAAACACTTGAATGTCATTAGTTGACCTCTAACAAATGCCTCCGTATGACTCACAGCTTTAATAATTTGTTTTTCTTTCAAGCCAGCTGCCATTTTCATGTGGTAGATATGTCATTCTACTTTAATGAAATGCATCAACATTTTTTGTTATATGCTGTTCTTCTTCTTCATGCAGTATGAAAATAAGGACAGAAAAAAACACATCACCTGTGCTATAAAAAGAAATAACATTTACTGAGCCATGATACATTTTAGATGTTGATTTTAATTTATTTATTTTTTTGCTCTTTGAAAGTAGCAATTGAATTGAATAAAATTGAAATGTCTCTATAATAGTAAAACTAAGAAAATACAAATGCATTTATCATGCAGACTTTCTTCTTTTTACTTAAATTGTGTGAGTTGCTGAAGAAAATATAGTTTTTCATATATTTTAATGGTGGAGTAGTCTGTGTTAGTATAATTTGTAATCATCATTTTATCATCAGCATAATATCAGCTCAACACAGGTGATAATGTACAAAAGAAAGTTGTCAAGTGAAGCAGGGCTTCAAAGCTTCAGTGGTGTGACTTTTCCACATCTTACTGAATACAGAGATACACACCAAAGCAGTGCAACATGCAGAGAAATGTCTGTAATATACAGCAGATGCTTCTTTCTGGCATGAAAATCATTTAAAATTTTTTTGCACATTTATGCTCAAGAAATCTTTCCATTAACATTTCACAGCAAGCTGACACGGTTAAAGTTTGGAAGTTTTGTTATGAAATTCTGGGTGAAGTCAATGCAGAAGTTGTAGTTTTGTTTTAGCTTTGTTTTGATTTCCATCAATTACTGAGACAAATGCTTTTATTCCACCAGATTTATGCCTGTTTTGCATTAGCGTACATTTGTGCAATAGAGATAATTTTGTCAAGCTCTGTTTCAGAATCAAAACAAAGACTGCAGCCCTCAAGGCTTTTGGGAGACGAAACAAAGCTGCAACTCATTCATCAGACAGAACCTTTTGTGATACCAGTGGCTAAATGAGTCTCTGAGGAGACTCTAGCAATACTTTTACAACAGCTATATGTCCTTTTAAATTACTTTATGGGTGTTAAAGAAATCACAGGTGAATTTTATTTTTAAGACCATTTAGTATTTGAGAATAATGTCAGTTCAGGCAGGTTACAAAGTCAAGTTCAGCCCACAGTTACTGTAATGAAGTGTTTGCCTGCCTTCTATTACTGCTTCCTCTGCAAGCTGCTTTGCAACCCAACCCAATTCTAGCTCTGCCTTTACATGTTGTGTCTGACTTAATCCAAGTCATATCACTTGTCACTGATGTCTAAGTAGCATAAGCAAGGAAGCCCAGGCCTCCTGTCACCTCCTCTAGCTCATCCAAGGGGACATCAAGTAGTTCCCAAGCCAGCCAAGATATAATAATAATAATAACAATAATACTGTGGTGGCAGGGTGTGGTTTGTGTCTCAGCTGCAGGGGAGGGGTGCTGCAGTAGTCCACCTGTCAATTTCCTGCCTCACTCATGATCAAGAATCCGAGCTGCTTAAACTCCTCCACTTGGGGCAGCAAGTCATCCCAGACCTTGAGCAGGCATTCCACCATTTTCCAGCTGAGAACCATGGCCTCGGACTGGAAGTGCAAATTCACATTTCCGCTGCCTCACACTCACATGCAAACCACCCCAGTGCAAGCTGGAGACCACCACCTGATGAACCCAAAAGAATCAGATCATCGACAAAAAGCTAATTTTACTCACCAAAACAGATACACACACTTTCTGATAGCCTGTACCGCACAGCAAGGCATGTTATTTGTCAGATAATTCCATCATTATGCTCCAAAACGTGCCAAACGTGCAAACACATGTTGACACTTACACATTATTATTTTTCAGCCCCTGAAGTTGCTGCTTGGTCATAATTCTCTGTGGATTTGTAGATTTGCATTACACACAGGTTATTGGTTCTTTTGATTAAAGCTGATATAAGAAATACTGAGTGGAGCTTCATGAAGCTCATTGCACATGACTCAGATTAAATCAGCCATTTACAACTACTTAGCAGTAGTATTCACAGAGCCTTCTATGACACAGAGATGGTTTTGGTGCCAATCCTCTCATCACACTGAGTATCGGGTAAAATAACAAGCATGACCACAATCCCATCAACGAGTCATTTATCAGGCTTTAATATACTGGTTCTAGTCCCAGACTGGAACTCTTAATCCTCTCTGTTCATGGTCTGTATGCTCTGCACAGTATAAAGAAAAACAACCGTGAACGAGGAACCTGCTGAGTAGTTATGGGAAGTTGTGAATAATCCATTACATAAGAGAAGTGAATACACACACACACACATGCAGACAGCCAAGTAGTTGCCTCCAGCTTTGTGCTTGAGTTGAACTGTAACGCTTTGCAAGACAAAGCACTTCTATGACAGCTGAGTGATTACTAATGCTTACTCATACAAGGATACGCACATTCATACAGACACACACATACACAGAAAGAGCACTCCTCTCACTGCCACACCTAGTTTCTCACAGACTGACACACATACATACTATACTGTGTATTTTGCCATCTTCTATGCCTTGCTTGTGCACACAAAGACACTTGCACACACTTACATTATACTAAGGCGTGGCCTAAGTGTTACGTAAAAGCTTGGGAGGGCAAAAGTCAAAACACTTAGGAGATATTGGTTTCAAAGGGGCATCTTCATAGGTGGTGTTATAGAGTTCCAAAAGGATAGATGCCACCATGCTGGAGATTTGAGGGATAAACAGCACCACTTGCTGGTCAGCATTATATTGACCCACTCAACCAGTATCTTCATTGTGAACTTGAAAAAGGGGTTAAAAATCAATGTGATCATTATTAATAATGTTCATGATTTGAATAAATGTGAATAATGTTCTCAGCTAGTATTTTATTGGCATTTATTTACTCTTTCCTGTTGCTTCAGTATTAATATTATGATAATATTGCTACTTTTACAGCATTGCAGCGATTGCTCATATTTCTTCACCTATCACTTTCACTGTTTTAAGCTAACCTGAAGATTCCTGATTCCTTCTCATTTTATTTATTTATTTTTCTACAGCAGAATTTTGTTTTTATTTACTTTCTTGTGGTGGATGATAGCTGGTATTTCAAAATAAAAGCCAGAAAGACTAAAAGTATCTGCAGAATCATACACCTATGTGTTTATTATTCTGACTCTAAGGAGTCATGTGAAAAACTAAGTACACCCTTATGCTTCCAGCTAGGTGCTGCTGATCAAATGCACTTGACTAACTGATCATCAGCAAGTGTGAGCACCTCTATAAAGCTTGTCATTCAGGTGTGTGTTAACAAAATGTCAGCAGTGATCTTAGAGAAGCAATTCCAAAAAGTTGAATCTGTTCATCTGGACGTGGCGTTTTTTAGTGGGAGAAACGTTTCGTTTACCAACTGGTAACTTCTTCAGTCTCAGCTGACTGCAGAATTCCCCAGCCTTATAAACAGTACATTTGCATAATGACAGAAACCAGCACCACTGACTAACAATGGGCCATTTGGTCAGTTTCATGATCAATGGTATGCAAATTGTCATGACCATTGATCAATGGCCATGAGTACCATTCACAGAGATTGGGGAATGGCTGCAATCACAGCATTGTAAGATGGTGACAGATGTACCCTTAGGCCCCCTCCTCGGTTCAGAGATGGTCTTTCCCTTTTCACGTAAATGGCCTCCTTGACTCCCCGTTCAAAC
>VUQS01028892.1:36087-46155 GCA_015108495.1 Heterochromis multidens | reverse complement strand
TGTGCACTGGTGCGCAGTCATGTTAGAACAAGAAGGGGCCATCCCCAAACTGTTCCCACAAAGTGGGGAGCATGAAATTGTCCAAAATGTCTTGGTATGCTGAAGCATTAAGAGTTCCTTTCACTGGAACTAAGGGGCCGAGCCCAACTCCTGAAAAACACCCCCACACCATAATCCCCCTCCACCAAACTTTACACTTGGCACAATGCAGTCAGACAAGTACTGTTCTCCTGGCAACTGCCAAACCCAGACTCGTCCATCGGATTGCCAGACGGAGAAGCGTGATTCGTCACTCCAGTGAACACATCTCCACTGCTCTAGAGTCCAGTGGCGGCATGCTTTACAACACTGCATACGACGCTTTGCTCCTAGTGATGTAAGGCTTGGATGGAGCTGCTCGGCCATGGAAAGCCATTCCATGAAGCTCTCTACGCACTGTTCTTGATTAAATCTGAAGGTCACATGAAGTTTGGAGGTCTGTAGCTATTGACCCTGCAGAAAGTTGGCGACCTCTGAGTACTATGTGCCTCAGCATCCGCTGACCCTGCTCTGTGATTTTATGTGGCCTACCACTTCGTGGCTGAGTTACTGTCGTTCCCAATCACTTCCACTTTGTTATAATACAACTAACAATTGGCTGTGAAATATTTAGTAGCGAGGAAATTTCACGACTGGACTTGTTGCACAGGTGGCATCCTATCATGGTACTACACTGGAATTCACTGAGCTCCTGAGAGCGACTCATTAATTCACTAATGTCTTTCACTACAAAACCAGTCTGCATGCCTAGGTGCTTGATTTTATACACCTGTGGCCATGGAAGTGATTGGAACACCTGAATTCAATGATTTGGATGGGTGAGTGAATACTTTTGGCAATATAGCGTATATTAACTACCTCCTGTATGTGGCGGCTCATTTTTCCACTCATTATTGATTTATAATGTATGGGGCTTAAGGGACCTGCGCCTGTTGTTGCAGACCTCTATATTCTTCAGTCCCCAGTCAAACAGACTCCAACTCCACTGTCTTGGACTGCAGCTAGGAATGGTAGTCCTTGCTCTGATCTGCTGTGAGCTGGAGGCCCACTCTAAGCAGAACCTGGAGTCATGGAAAAATGGCTCATGTGCTGCTCCACCAAGATCACCAAGGCTACAGAGCAACAAGAACTACCACTGCCAGCTGCAGTTTATAAAGTTGAGTTGGAGTCCGACCATGGGAAACACTGAACCCTAATGTCTTAATGATTACACAGGAGTAACTAATCCACTACATCAAATCTAGGAGAGTTCAAAAGCTATCAAGCACTGATGCATACTGAATCTGACAACTATCAGGATAAAAATGCATTAATGATCAAAGCTGAAAGCTATCTGCAAGTATCATGTGATCAGGCCTTCAATTCCTTTAATTTCTGACTGTATTCAGTCAGTTGTAATTGTTACATGCATATTTCCATGTAGATAAAATTATACTGGCAGAACACTCATGGTACCTCAAAATACATGCAAGCAAGAGGTCCTTTCTGTATGAGATATGAACAGTTACCTTTTCTCTGCCAATTTCTCTCTGCAGGTCCTTCAACAACTCCAAAATCTATGAGGTCACCGTATGGGTGCCTGCCAAGCTGCCCAATCATTATTGCAGCTTAAGTACATTGAATTCCAATTTCATAGTGCTTACTCGAGAGCAGTGGAAAGCAATTTTGCGAGCACAATGAAATAAAGATTCCTATTATGAGCAATGTTGCAGCCCACTGTTTCAACATATTTTGATAAAATATCAGGCTAAGCCTGTGGTTTGTCTCCCACATATTTCTGCTTAGGTGATTTCTACAGACAAAGAACTTAGTGTTAAAATAAATTCCACTTAGCTTAAATGCTCTTAAATATATCTAAATATTTCGATCCACAGTCATAGCAAAGTGATTATATACCATTTTTCCATTATTAAACTCTCTGACAGTGAATATTAACCCTGTAACACCAACTGTATCATATTTGATGCATGAGTTTTGGAGACCTCTGCATCATCAGTGTGATTTTTTTTTAACCCTAACCCCCTTATATATTTTGTTTGTTTAATATAAACAAACTGTGAGCAATAAATTGCACAAAAATGACAGATGTAGCAAAAATGATACAAATTAAAACTCATATATGCAAATTGATCTTTATCTTTTTTAATTTGTCATAAGGTTCAATAGACACTCCAATTTAAGAAAAAAAAAATTGAATTTTCTGGCAATTATTTCATGATTCAGGCTTCACAGGGTTAATGTTAATTCACATGTACTTATTGTTCACATAGATGATCAAAAAAGTATGATCATAATCATATTTTGCATTTTTGCACTTGGTTTTCCTCCGCCTTCAATGGAGATTAACTCGCAAAAAAAGCATTAATAGCACAAGCACAATATTTTCCTTTTAATGTGAAATGGAATGCTATCTGTCATGTTCTATATTTTCCCTTTGTGAGATTACATTTTATAGCCCATTTCTCAGCAACGAGGGACCGTTATCAGTCCCTGCTTAACAAAGCTGAAGGAGGGCTTGGATAGCAAAACTGAACTAGTCTCAAGTGTAGTACTCTACTATGAGCCATAAAATCCTTCTAATCAAATAAGAAAAGCTGATGAAACACAAACAATTTCCTTTGTGACCAATTCAGAATACATTCTTTTGTTAACCTGTAGATATAAAAGATTAGGTTATTTCATACCAAAGATGACACATAGTTCTCAGAAGTGGAGGATTCCCATTCGTTTCAAATGCGCACTTACAAAGTGTTCTCCCTTTTATTTTAACATTTGCACAGCAAAAGAGTCAACTTAGTGTCCAGTGTGTGTTGACATTTTCTCAAAGCTATTGAGTAGCCAGAATAGATTTTACCCAAATCAAGTGTGGAGACTAAATGTCTGGGTAAGACTAATCAGTTACAAAACAATCATTTCCTCTGGACTCAGCAACTTCAGGTATAATTGTTTAACTAACATGACACATTTCATAATGCAACTCTTTTCACTAGTCTCAAATCTTTGTGTATGCAGAGTGGGTATTGTACTGTACTCACTGGGATAAAGTATTTGGTTTAAATCAAGTGTTGTGAACACATAACATTAAAACAATATTTTTCAACCTCTCAGCGTCACTGTTTTACACTCTCGAGGTCTAACAGCAGCACCAAGTGTGACCTCAAGTTTCAAGCACACTTTTAAAGAGATTTATTTAAACACCCGTATAATATAATAGATATAATTTTCATTCTCGCTTGCTCTGAAATGTGAAAAGTGAAATGCATTTTTCAGTGGGCTTTCTGACACATGCACTCGAAATCGCCAAAGAGCGAAATTCAATCTTGTTTTGCGTGCAAAACAGAGCAAAATAGTTCACTGCACTCACAAAGCAAATATCTTCTCTTTTACAGTCCATCGACCCTGGTCAGCAGTTCACATGGGAGCACTCCAACCTAGAGGTCAACAAACCAAAGAACAGATATGCCAACGTGATAGCCTACGACCATTCCAGAGTCTTACTCTCAGCTATTGACGGTATGTCGCCCACCTACATCATCCCTCCTAACTGCTGTATCGATTCTACAGATAGCCAGCACAACCTCGTCTTTGGGATCTCAGGAGTGCAACCGCACTCTACTTTTAAATTATATTCCTTCACGAGCATGTCAGACTGCTTATTTGTTTTGATTCCCCTGGTGCTTGCGAAGAAAAGAAAAAAAATGGAGAAAAAAAAAGGCACTTCTGTCTTAAAATGCTGAGGCAAGCATTCAGATGAAACCAAACAATCACCTACAGTTAAGGATGCAAGTGTGTTTCACCAGCATTTGTTTCTTTGCTGCTTTAGCTGGTTCTTTATTATACTTCAGGGTTACATTTTGCATGAAGCTGAGGCCTGGTTCTTAAGCATAATTTATAAGTTGAATCCAGAGCAGTGAGGACAGCAGTAGATAACTACACACACACACACACACACACACACACACACACACACACTGACTTTTTTGTCCCTATTTTTTCACCTGGTTGAACTCGACAAGATTGTGTAAGTGTTGCCCTGGTGATGATACAGTGTAGAATTACACTGAAAGGACTCATTCATGATTTTGTCCTTTCAGAATTGAACTTGAGCCCATTACAGGCGTTTTTGAACCACACTAGTACATTCATTACTACATTAAAGATGTGTTGCACACAAGTTTCTAATGAATGAAAGCACATTTTGAAATGGACAGTTAAGTGCTGACTCCTTCACCATTTTATTGGATTAAACACAACTTCACATACAGCTATTAATTAAGCATTTACACTGAACTGCTCCCATGGGGGGGCGAAGGGAAATAAACAAATTAGTAAATGGATAATGTGACAACAACAGATAGAAACAGCCTTATAGAGCTCTTTTTTTTTTTGGAGTCTCTCAGAAACAGCACACAGCTTGAGTGCTGATGGAGCTCCATTAGCCAGACGTATAAACACATCTGTACAACCACATTGGAGGCTTTGTGCTGTGGAAAGTGAGTAGTTCTCAGCCAGGGGGACATGAGGGACTTCCTCTATTCCTTCTAAAGCTTAAACAAAGCCTTTCGGCAAGCAATGTGTCTATTGTTTACTTTGATTGAGTTCTTTGAATAAAAAAGGATTTGGGATTTCACATCAGAGTTTGAAGACGGAATTCACTGATGTGGGGGACGGATCAACAGAATCTTTGGCAAACAGGCGGCCCCGATGCTTGAGTACATTTGTGGACTTTAGTTGTGACGTCAATGAATTTGCTCTACTTTTGCTGACTCTTGACCGTTAGCCTGACCATACACTTGCAGGGTTAAACAGGAATCTAAAACCTTTTCTTCCCTTCACTTCAACATTTTAGAGAAGTTTTTGATAGCGTTGACCTGGAAAGTCCTGTTTGCTCCAGAACGTGTTTAATATGGCTCAGACCTAAATTAAAAGAAGAAATAATTGTGAAAAAAAACAAAAAACATTTTAGGTAAATGAAATTGGAAACGAATTAAAAATTAACAAACCAGCTGCAATGTCATTGTGTGCTGATAAAACCAAATGAAAAAAATATAAATAAATTACAAGAATTGTCTTTAATTTTAGTCTTTTGTCAGTTTGATCAAGTTTGTCAGTGCAGCCACTGCGAGGAGGCATTGGTGTTAATTGAAAGTGGGACGTCCGTGTGACAAGTATGTGTACATGTAACTGAATAGAATACAAAAATTGGAAACTTAATAAAAATAAAAACTTACAGACCTATACTCCATTTCCCATCAGCTCTGTTAGTTCAGAACATTAAAGGTATGCATGAGCTCACTAGTTTTTCCACTGATCTATATTTAGTGCGGAAGCTGTCATAAGTAATAAAAATATTGTGCTCTTGATTGACTCGCCGCCTGACTGACAAAGAGGTCGTTTGTTAAGAAAATAAAGTAAAAATCTCACGAGAAAACTCGAGACATATGTTCTATAATAAGTGAGTGTGGGAAACTGAGAAATGTGTCAACCTGTTTGAAATGCACAGCATCTTAAACTTGACTATACTGCGACTAGTAGTAGCACTATTATGACTACTACTCATTAATACAGTAATTACAGTGTTATACTTTAAAAGCTCCCTCAATTTCCTTTGAGATTCCTTTGCCTTTCTCTGACAACTGAGTGCTGAACAACACTGTAGCAATGTTTATTTCTTAATATTGACAAAGAAAATGGTCGAATTTAGACAAATCCTGAGTGACAGAAAGCACAAAGGCAAAATCCATTTGCAAATGTGCATTAAACAACTTGCTTCATTCTCATTAAACCACAGTGATGTCTCTTTTTTTTCTTTCCCCTTTTCAAATTGAAAACACACTGGGCTTAATTGTACTTATCCCTTGTCCATCACAGAAATGCACAACCGCCTGGCTGCGTGGACAGCTTCAACAGCAAAATGAGAGAGTGGTGGACAGTTTTGGGGAAAAAAAATAAAAATAATAATGTGTGTGGGTTTTTGAATGTGTTCATATTCCATTTTCTTTCCTTTTTTCTGTTGAATAAGTTACCTGGGAGTAAAAGGGAGTCTGAGGGAGATGGGGGAGAGGAAGTGGTTGGAGTGAGGGGATTCTCTGAGACGTGGCGCCCATGCAGATGAGACTTATCTTGGTCGACCATGTGTGCACGAAGCCCCTAAACTGCCAGTCCTAAAGCATTGACTAGCTGTCAGCTCTGTCTCTTTCCCCTGGATTCGAAAAGGCTGCTGTGCCTTTCATTTAATATAAGCAAAGGAAAGGAAGAGTGAGGAGTGGTGGGGGGAAATTGTTTTGCTAGTTTTTTGTTGGTTTGTTTTTCTCCATGTGAGGTGATAGACTTCTAGGGACCAAGCTTTATCTGTAAGTCAGTTGCACATATGGGGAGGGTTGTGTGGAGCTGTTGATTTAAATGTGTTGTTGATAGTAAATACAAATCCTTTTGGGCTGTAACACTGGTTCCAAAAGCGACTGTTACGCTTTTATATGTGTGTGTTGTGTGTGTTGTGTGTGTTGTGTGTGTGTGTGTGTGTGTGTGTGTGTGTATATACATACACACACACAGAAAACACTGTCTTTACTGGCCACAATTTAGGACACACAGAAGATAACATGGTGTTTTCTGAACACTGTGTGTGGGAGAATTACCTCCAATAAGCTGTACAGATAATAACGGCTTGGACCAACTTATGAAACCACAAATGCCACTGTTAAAGTTTAAATTTTAGTCCATTTCCACCCACTGTAAACTTTTAAAAACTCGTGCAACACCTCATTTCTTTTTTTCTTTTTTTTTTTTTAGGTATCCCTGGCAGTGACTACATTAATGCTAACTACATAGATGGCTACAGGAAGCAGAACGCCTATATTGCCACCCAAGGTTCTCTACCAGAGACGTTTGGGGACTTCTGGAGGATGATCTGGGAGCAGAGGAGTGCCACCATCGTCATGATGACCAAACTAGAAGAGAGGTCCAGGGTAAGGCTTTAAAAATCTTTTTTAAAGCCTGTGATACAATGTTTCCACTATTTATTCAACATTTAGAAAATCATTATGACATTTTGATTGTTGTTGTCGTCCCTTTATTGTGACACTGTTTAACATTTTCACCACCAGAGTGTTGTTTTGCCAGTGACTCATGAATCACTAATCATTCAAAAGAAACAGCACATAGTTAGATTTTTACCACTGTCGCACTGGAATAACTGATTGCAGGAATATTTCGTCACTGGCAAGGATAATGTTAATTGGTACACTATCCTATACTCTGGCCCACCCTCAGTGCCTATGTATTTATTCACTACAAAAAGCAGCCAAGATGCATTCTGTTACCCACTGATATCCTCGATCCACACACACTGTCGTCTCACAGTCCTGACTGATTAGTGGCCAGACTTACTTCATTGGCCTCATACTGCTTAAGGCACCGGATTACAATCCGTGATAAAAAGACAGACCATAAAGCCATATCTTCCTGCAGTATGCACTTGCTAGTCCTTTAAGGTTGACATGGTCTAAAGCCATTATTCCCTACCCCCCAACCCCCCAAACATCTTGCCGTATTTGACTGAGCATATGAAAGCTTCCGTGGACTCCATCAGCTACTGACCTTCACACTTGTATGCCTCTTTTTAAGAGCCCGGTCTAGTGTTAACAGCAGTGTGGACTCAATCGAGAGAGCAGGTTTCACTGAGCATTCATACGATCTGCAAAGCAAATAAGGGCCCAGGTGTCTGTATTACCCTATAGAAACTGTGCTATGTAAGCACATTACTTTGCTGTTTGCTGGGAGACGTTCCCTCACCCAGATCTGTCTATATTGTTTGACATTTGTAGCAAATATTGTGCTTTTGTTACTGCTAAAAGTGCATGTCTTTCATATTAATCATTCACTCATGCTGCCTTTGTATGTTTTGCATATCTAAAGCTCGACTATTTGCAAGTAAACAATATTACGAATCATTACATTACTCCCGGTGTCACAGACACTTCATTGCGCTTTGTGTTAATGTTATAACAGATGCTTGGGAAATTAAATTAGTGGCTGGTTAAAAACCTGATTATTCCAGAGTGGTGTTCAATTGTAATATTAATCAGTCACAGAGAATCATGCAACAGGATATGTTGGTGATGCATGTGTCCTAAAACCACATCAGTGCCAGTGTGCAATCTGAAGAAAAACAGTTTAACGGGAACCCAGCTTTTCCTCTCCCCAAAGCCAATAGTTCTTCTCTTTGTCAGCTATACAGTGTTTTATTGGCCGTTTACTGGGAAGCAGAGTACCCTCAAATAGCAATAAAGCTGAGACGATAATATGAGTGGAAACCGTGCTTACCTTTGTAATTATGGAGTACGTCAGGACAATTAATAGCACTGTTGGTTCAGTACAAATATCTCAAGCTATTTCATCGATTAGAAAATCAAACCTAGTCAGCAGGAATAAGGAGAATTTGGACATTTATTTAGCCTTTATTTGACTTTGTGTACTTGTAGAAGTGTGTAACTGAGAAGCAGAGAATTGCTGGAAAGAGCCTTCATGCTTTGTGAACAAACACCAAATGCATAAAGGTTTTATTGACATCTTGCCTAATGTGATATTTCTCTCCATTACAGGTAAAATGTGACCAATACTGGCCTACAAGAGGGACAGAGACATACGGTCTAATCCAAGTGACCCTGCTGGACACAGTAGAGCTGGCCACGTACTGTGTCAGGACATTTGCACTCTTTAAAGTAAGGATTTTTGTTGTATACTGCATAGTGGCAACTTAAACCTCACAACATCTGCGGTCAAAGTATTTGATGTAAGCTGTGTTCGGTCAATAAGCTTTTCTCCATCTTAACATTCAGAATGGCTCCAGTGAGAAGAGGGAGGTGAGGCAGTTCCAGTTCACGGCCTGGCCAGACCACGGGGTACCAGAGCACCCCACTCCATTCCTGGCCTTCCTGAGACGGGTGAAAGCCTGCAATCCTCCAGATGCAGGGCCCATGGTGGTACACTGCAGGTAAGAAACAACGTGGTTTCACAGAAACATCCTGAAGCATGAAATTGATTTTTTCTCTCCATTTGCTGTAATGAATATATGAATACATATGGCAAAATACAACACATTCATGGTTATTTGGAGGTGTATGTTTGAGTCCTTTTTGTACTATCAATACTTGAAAAAGAAATTAGACATGAACTAGAGGAAAAACTATCAGTGAAAGGAGGAATACTTGATAGGATGTAAACTGTTGCCCCCCCCCAAAAAAAAACAAAAAACAGCCCACTAGCTTTCACAGAAAGCACTTTAAATCAGAAGGTGTTTTCAACATCAGAGAACAAAGAGTACTAGTGTCATTGCCCTCAGCAAACTTAAACATCTCCTCCCACACAGTGACACATAGATACGTGCAGACCTGTCGTCTTCCTCGCTATACCGCTAACATGTCGTGCATCTGCAGCCCACAAGTCCTTGGCTTATCCCTTGGGTTATTGCATCTGAAACAAATAACTTTCATGCCAACTTCACTTCCCTCAGTGACATAAGAGGCCATACTCCCAGCAGAGAGCACAAAGATATAACACAGACTTCTGGTTTCTCTTAACTCAGGAAGTCATCAGAGGCGCTGCACAGAAAAAAGAAAAGTGACAGAAGGGGAAGGGGAAAAAAAAGAAAGTAGAAATTAAGAAGCAGCGATAGAGAGTGTAACAGATACAAACTTTTGTCAGAAAGCGACAAAAAGGGTAGGGGGATTACTGAAGAATTAGAATTACCACATGCTGAAGTTAATTAGTGCTAGTTGGCGAATCGCTTCCAATTGAAAACCCTGACTTTTTACAGTGAAGCAGAATGCAGGAATTAATGTCACTGTGCAGATGGGAGTTTTTAATTCCTCTGGCACCCTATCAGATACAGTCATGCCCCAGCTCCAAATCCTATAAACCTAACTTTCTGTTTTACCACAATTTTAAATAGAGCTATCTTTTATATGTACTTACTTCCAATTTCTTATTTAAAAAAAAAAAAAAAAAATTTTTGAAATTTTTTTTAAA
>VUQS01028892.1:12105-23593 GCA_015108495.1 Heterochromis multidens | reverse complement strand
GTAAGGTTTTTTTTTGTTTTTTTTTTTTTTTTTTTTGTATTTGTTTTTTTTTTTTTTTTTTTTTTTTTTTTTTTTTTCATATGCATGATTAAACGTTGCAGAACGGCCAAAGCTGGCCTGGTAGGAAGACTTGCACTTTCTCTATCTTTGTACTATGCACTGCCCTATTGATTCTAAACCCAATAATATATTACTTGAACCCATCTATAAAAAAAAAAAAAATCTCCTTAAACGTTCACTTTGTGTGTATGTAAATAACACAAAAAGGTATCAACTCTTGAAAAAGACAAAAAAAAAATAAGTTTGTGGCAAAAAGAGCATCCATTCTGATGCCATGGTTACTCCAGCAGATGACTTCAGAACAATCTGTCCCCCCAACCATCTGTTCTTGTGGCTTTGCCATTCAAGCTTGGAGTGTCATTAACAGAAATAAACGTTGTGTTCTCTGCTCTCTCTCTATCTATCTCTCGTCTGGATGCATAGACTGAAAATTAAATAATGAAATTGTAAAAAAAAAAAATGGCTTGTTAAAAAGATCATACAATTACCTCTGATTAGTTGTTAGCGTAAAATGTTTCTTTCTCTGAATGAAAGGAGTGCTTTTTATTTTCTTACTTAGGTTACATTGGTGGCGAAAGAAGTCTGTACGAAAACCAGTTCTTTGCTGACACGAGTTCCATTTGTTATAAATGAATTCTATTAAAAAATGTCAGTGTTATGCATCGGCGTTTCACTTGTTTCCCTCCACCTCACTTTGACTTGAAAAGACTGATGAAGCTATTTTACCCCCTACTGGTCTGGGTCCAACATATTATCCACAGTTCTCTCATGAAAGGGGAAATTGAGCCTCACCACATTTGAATAGATTTCCATCGCTCTGGTTTTTCTGTCACTGATGTCAGCCACAATGAATCATCAGGGGAACCTTTGACGGATGAAGTGCAATGTTTTTGAAGCTGCTTTGTTTTTTAACACAGACTTTGTTCACCCTAGTAACACGGTGGTATGGTACTATTACTCAGAATTAAAACCTCAATTCAATCATTTTTTAAATGCAGCTCTGTGTTGCTACGCTGAGTATTTTGCTGTAAGTTCTTGCATTTAGTCTATTGTTTAAGTGTCTGTTAACTTAAAGTCTTTATCCTGGCATTGATTAAACTTCTAAAAACACTTTTTCTCTTCATCAGATTTACATATTTAGTAGGGTTTTTTTTCTCTTAAGTTATAATCCCTTTAAATGTTAAAATGGTTTATATCTTTGCCTTATTTAGTGTCTCTAGATCCATTAAAATACAAATTAATTCTTGCTTCATCTTTCTGCTACTTTCATGCATCCACAGAGGGAGATAGCGCAGGTCCACACTGTCCAGGTGTCTGTGTTTTGCTAATTTGTAAATCTGGAAGTCTCACAATACACAGAGTGCTGTTCTAATAGGTCAGGGAAGTCATGGGATACATCAAAAACTTCACATTCACTCAGCTAAGCATTTGCTGTTAAAGCTAAACAAAGCACCTGTTCTCTGTGTGTGTTTGTTTCACTGTGACACATGGAGAGGAGGGGAAGCACAGGTGACACACATGGTGAAACAGTGAGCAGAGGAGAGCAGCAAAAAATGTTGACAAGATTTTTTTTTTTTTTTTTAGGTTTGTGACATATGAAACCCTGGCTACCTAACGCTACAGTCACACTAGGGAAAACAGTGGTTGGAGATCGGGTATGATCAAAATGAATGTGATTGTGTGCAATAGGCTTGCAATCTCGTTGCCCTTAAAATGGTTGCTTCAAAGACAGGAAACAGGTCTGCGACCAATTGTAGTCAGTTGCTGTCTTCAAAGAAACTTTGGTGTCTCAAGACGGCGGTTAAATGGCAATAAGACGGAGTCAGTCTGCTATCAGTCTGCTGTCCGTTTATGTTTGAATGGCAATTACATGCAATCTGTTTGTGCTCATACAGCAATTAATTGTGATAAATTGGTGAAAATCACAAATCTGTTGCCATCTTTTGCCATCTACATACACAGAGATTTACATTAAAGTGAAATTCACATTAACTATTCACATCTAACCAGAACCTCATAGATTTGAAACAGAAATTCCTCATGTAGTTGCTCCAGAACAGAAATTTAACTGCAAAATGGCAGAGGTACTCAGCAACCTTACCTTTATATAAGAATTAACGCAGTTTTATTATTATTATTGAAAGTCCGTTGCTCACTGGCTCTGAATACACAAAAACCATGGGAGCCCACCTGGCTTCCGCAGCTTTCCAGCTGCTGCAGCTCCATCCTCGGCTTCCGCAGCTTTCCAGCTCCCGGGTCTCCAGCCCAGCTCTTGCCGCCTTCCAGCCACCGGATCTCCGGCTCAGCCCCCGTGACTTGTCAGCTGCTGCGCGGCTCGCCAGTTGTCACTTTCCACTCCCCGTCTCCTCATCTGGACTCGGCGTCCTCATCAAGTAAGGGAGGCCTGATTGATTCATGCCAATCTGGTGTGCTGGCTGGCCTCCCCTGACGCCATGCCCTGACTCCGCTGCCACAGTTACATTAATCTTTAAGTTGAGATTTACAAGAAATACTTTACCTGCTATTGTGAAAGGGAATACTGCTGGTAAAAAACACTTTATTTGTTTAAAGCAATTGGAAACCACATGTTACTGCACTTTTGTTCATATAGCAGTATTTTAAAATAAAAGTACGGAATACACCACTTTTGAATTCATTATTGAATTTTGGACATAACAATGCGATTAATCGCAATTAATCGCAGAAAAATCATGCGATTAATCGCGATTAAAATTTTTAATCATTGCCCAGCACTAATAAGAATATAATCAAAATACTACCAATTGGCAAACAGTTGAGTCAAGTCCCCTATTGCAAAGAGACACATTGCAGACAAGTTGCGCACATCAGCGCAGACCAACTCAGGTTGATTGCAATGTGTTGGCAAACTGTCTGCATTTATAAATTACACAGCAATTAATTGCAAACCTTCACCAATCTGTCTGAAAATGAATGCATTTAGTCCGAGACAGACCATAATTGTTTAGACACATATTGCCTCCCAGCAGTTGACCTGTGTAATCACCTCAGTTGCTGCAACTGCTTGCAGTCAGTCGCTGATTTTTCCTGATCTTTTCTAGTTACAAGGAGGTTACTATCCAATATTGTGACTGAGCTATAAAGCTGTGTTTCTGAGACTGCCATTGGTCTTCACCCCCAACCGGTCGCGGCAGATAGCTGCCCCTCCCTGAGCCTGGTTCTGCCGGATGTTTCTTCCTGTTAAAAGGGAGTTTTTCCTTCCCACTGTCGCCAAGTGCTTGCTCATAAGGGGTTGTGTGATTGTTGGGGGTTTTTTTCTAATAATTTAGGGTCTTTACCTTACAATATAAAGCACCTTGAGGTGACTGTTGTTGTGAATTGGTGCTATATAAATAAAATTGAATTGAATTGAATTGGTACACCATAATTCCAAGGGACAAATGCTCTGCCATAGTGGTGACTGCCTTGCCATTTATGATACTGTAAGTGTTACAGTGTATAAAAACAACCATATGGACATGTTAACCCTGTTATTTTAATTGGAGGAATTCTTTAATAATACAAGATATCCATTTATCATGAGCAATGAAATTTGAGAAATTATGTATTTAACAATATAAAGTATATATTATCAAAGTGTATATTAGATGTTTGCTACTCTGCATCAAACCTAATAAGACAGTTTTAATCATCAGTTGGGCCGAATGTGTGTTGGACATTGTTCTACCCTGCATGACATTTTCCAACATGATAAAACATATGCATGCAGAAACTCAATATGCAGAAATGCATAATGTCCACATACCAATTCCAAATATTTATTCACTTAGGCTTTACATACTGATGTGTCCTAAGCTAAGCATATTTCCACACTTCAAATGTACATGTGTAACTTTATGGATTATGTATGGAGCTCTGGAAAGAGCCACAATTACAGATGACCTGCTAATGTACTGTGCCTAAATGTATCATCTGTAGATACTGATAGAAGGCTGAAGCAGGTCTGCTGTGGACTAAATGACCAAAATAAACACAAAAGCATGTTGACTGAAATACACATAATGTGGTTTTACTAGTAACAATTGGACACAAATTTTCTATTACAGCCAGGATAATTGCTTACAATAACTTCACTGAGTACCATATACTAGGCAATTAAAGTTTTACTACACAAAATCTATTTACAATTAGACTACTTATTAGTCAAAATGACATTAGTATATGTTCCTCCATCAATTAGAATGTCACAAGTACAATAAAGTGTCAATAACCTGAAGCAAGAGCAAGTGTGGGAACCAAAAGCGCTTTTAAAACAGTATTAAACTACCTGACAGCTGGGAAGCACAGTCAATAACTGCTTGCTGGGAGAAGTTACTCAGGAAGCTCTCCATGCGCTCAATTAGAAAGCATCATTCCACATGATAGCAAATGACAGATGCCGTCAGGTTTGGCAGTGAGCTGGAGAAACATTACTCCCGAGTTTACTATTGAACGTGTTGTCTGATAACAAGCTTAACAAAGTCTTAGTCCATGTATCAGATCATAGCAGAGTTGAAATGCAACAAATAACAAGCACCTGTCTTAAAGAGGAAATCGTATTGTATATTATGTGTCAAAAACAATGATATACTACAAGAAATACAGAGATGAGTTGCGGCAATGATTTCCAAAGGAGTCACATGTTGTCTTCCACTCTTTGTTTTTACAAATCACACCTCAAACTGAACATAGACTGCAACTCAAGTATAGAATAATGTACAGGATGTTGTTTACTGCGGTCGGATGTTTTCTGCTGTGTTATGAAGCATCGGAATTACATAAATTTACATTAATTTCAGCCTTGCTACCCCCACATATGCTTAGAACATTCCTCCCTATGGAGCAAAAGTACCACTAAGACGCATGCTCTGAATGCCTGGCTATTATATTACCATGCATACACAACTGCATATGACGTGCAGGGAAACGTTCACAGATTACTGCACGGCAAGAGCAATTATTGATTCACCTTGTTTCTGACAATTTCACGGAAATTGGCTAAAATGAATTCCCAAACTTCTTGAGCAATCATGCCAGTGCAGATGTCTGCTTCACACTAGTCAAGAGTACAACAAAATAAGGAACTTCTACTGTCATCAGATTTTATTTTTCACCGGAGACTGCACTTCAGATGTGTCGAGCAGATGTTCCGTCTCCGTCTCTCAGCAGTTTTTGCAGAATTATGAAACCAACCAGCCAGTCACAACACTTTGCACAAGTCATTTCTCATTTACACCCACCCCCGTCACACACACACACACACACACACACACACATTCAACGACGACAGCTTGCCTCAGTCCCCCTGGTGCTTTATTTTCAACATCCCAAATTTGATGAAACATGTCCAAACGCTGTGTGGCTTTGTTGTCAACAGCACTGAGTGGGATTTAAGAAAGACATTTCTTTTAATTCTCTCAATTCTGAAAGAAGAAAAAGCCGTCTGTGCCTAATTCTACTGCAGCAACACTACATAATTGAGTGTTAAAAGAATTCAATTATATTGTCACTTCAGTTCGATCAAGAACTCAGATGCTGACTGTTCTTGACGCTCCATCCCTGTGCTGATAAACAATCACCTGTTACCACTTCATCAACTCATGCATTTTGTGACTCATTTTCACTCGATTTTCAGTAATGTGCACTTTGGCAGCTATGTTCTGCATCTATTTTCTTATGAACATCGCTGTGAATTGCTAAGTTCTCAAATGTAATGCAGGTGCATATGAGGCGCAAAAAAAACCTTTGCTTCTTCAACCCTTTGCCAAAACGACTGGCTTTTAAATCTTGGTGTTCTGATTTAATTTAAAGTTGATTCTCCATTCAATAAATACAAAATGGATCACTACTGTGACAACCCTCTTTGCCCCGCCTCCCTGTCTGTGGCTGCAGGTTAGAAATGGGTATCTCAGAGGGACAGCTTAGACTGGGCAGTTTGGAGACAAAGTTAGGGCAGAGGAGGGATGGTGAATATATCTGACAAAGGATGTTGAATATGGAGCTGTCAGGCAGGAGGAAAAGAGGAAGACCACAGAAAAGGTTGATGGAATGCAGTGAAAGAGGACATGCAGAGGATTGGCGTGACAGAGGAGGATGCTAAGGATAGGGTGAGATGGAGGCAGAAGAGCCACTGTGGCGACCCCTAACAGGAGCAGCCAAAAGAAGACGAAGAAGAAGGAAGAAGTTTTTAAAGGCTTTGCAGCAGCCAAAGTGGTGCTGTGTTGGTGAGTGCGATTTAACAAAAAAACAAAAAACAGTGCTTCACAGTATGCATGGTGTTAAAACACACTGTATGAATGTGTGTGCATTATCTGTGCAGTGGTCACTATGACTGTAAAAGCACAATATTAATGAAGTCTATTTAAAGCCAGGATGGAAAGCTTGCAAAAACATTGCAGACTGTAAGATCTTATTATATTTAAAAGTATTTATTACTTTAACTTAACATGTTGCTTAAATTAAACTATTCCTGTGGCAAAGACAGCCTTATTCTTTGAGCTGCAATCCTGGTAGGCGTTCATTGGTCTGAGAGAACAAATATAAAAAGTACAGAACAAAAATAAAAACTGACTAGGCCTACTTGCCATTTTTACACAAGGTTAACCTAAAGCTATATTGGGGTGTATACAAAAATAAAATAACTTTTAAATTGCTTGGAGGCAACAGGTGAGAAAAAAAGTAATAATGTTGCTCCTAAGAATCAATATTTCTTATTGATGTTTGTGAAGAAAAGACAAAGACTTTAGATGAATGGTGACTCTATTTTTCCAGAGAAATGACTGATCAATAGGCAGTAGTTTTGCACAAGCTGCTCTCTTAGCTCAAATGAAACCTGCTCTGCTTAGGTCTTCAGCTGAGTAACTATAGTGGTGCACCCCCAATAAGAAGTGAGTTACATTTGTAACCTTGAAAACCCATGATAAACTCCAAGTTCATAGTACAGGCCTCTGCTGTCCTTGTTAATGCACCCATTTGGACTTTCATTCACCACTCTTCCTCTCATGCTCTTACCTATATTACTGACCTTAGTGAATACACGTGCTACTATAAGTTTAAGTTAATCTTTTATATATTTTTTTAAATAAACAATGTATTAATTGTTTATTAATACAATTAATATTAATCCCCCTCCATGAATTGCCACGTTATCGTGGTGGAAGGGTTTGTGTGCCTGCATAATTCCAACAGCTCTGTTGCGGTGCTTCTAGATTGGCAGAGATTGACTCGGGTGGTGGTCGTCCTTTTCAAGAAGGGACTGGAGGCTTACGACACCAGCTGTCAGCCACCTACAATGCAGTCTTGAGATCCCTTCCCAGGCGCTTCAACCCACACTCACGCCTTGCTTCAGGTGACCTCAATAGGTCACATGAAATTGTGGGGCAAGCTCTCACAGTGGTTTCACCCAAAACCCCTGGTGGCAATGACCCATGCCTTTTTTCACACCTTGGCTCATGTGATGATGCACATGATTAATAGCAGATCAACAACTACCTCCAAAGGGGACAACCCCCACTAGGGTTTATATACCTGGGACTCTCCACCTTTTGAGCCTCTACTCCTCCACATTGAAAGGTGGAGAAAGGTTGAGGTGGTTCGGGTATTTGATCCGGATGCCTCCTGGGTGCCTCCTAGGTGAGGTGTTCTGGGCACGTCCTACTGGGAGAAGGCTCCGGAGCAGACACAGGACATGCTGAAGAGATTATATGTCTTGGCTGGGTTGGGAACATCTTGGTATCCCCCCAGAAGAGCTGGAGGAGGTGGCTGGGGAGACAGAGGTCTGGTCTATTATCATTAGTATTATTAAGGTGGCTGGGGAGAGGGATGTCTGGGCCTGGAACCAGATAAGTGGCAGAAGATGGATGGATGGGTGGGTGGATGGATTGATGGGTGGGTGGGTGCATGGATGGATGGGGTGGGTAGGTGGAGGGATTGGCTTTGATGTGTTTCTCCATTGTTGTCATGGCTATTTGACAAGATTCTGTGACACGATTTCGAGCTCCTGTTTTTGGTGTAAACATTCATTCATGAATGAATGGCACTATGAAATATAGTACACTGTACAGCAAAAATAACTGGTCATGATTACAGTTATTTTTTGACCAAGCAACAAAAGACAGATGATGTATATAACAGAGCAGGATTTTAAGAAATATTTGAAAGAATAATTACATTAACCTAGAAATATCCTTTCTGGGGTGTACCCCTCCTCTCGCCCACTGTCAGCTGGGATAGCCGCCAGCTATCCTGGTTAGATAAATGGTTAAGAAAAAGGATGGAGTTTAGAAATAATTGTTATATAGAGACATGATTTGGCTATTTACTTCGCCAACAATTTTTATTTACAAAATATTTCACTTTTGTCTCACAATGTAAGTTCTCAAGTCATTAACTGCAAAACATTTTCAAATGTTTGCCCTCAAGGTGAAGCACTGTTTAATTAATATTTTTTCCATCAATATTATTAATGATGCACAGAGCCTATTTTCTGAATCCGACAGGACTCAAATAGTAAAGTATAAGAACTGTGGATGTTTTTCTTCCACCTCTTCTCTTAGGTGTTCCTGGATTGTTTCAATGCCTTATCTCATTCATAACCTTCTGATAAGATTTGGCAAGGAACACATTTGCACTTCCAACAAATTTAGTAAAATGTTGTCCTTTTTAAAATTCTTTGATTTAACATCTTTGGATTTTTTCAAATAATAACTGGTTTCATCTTTTAAGCCTTTTCTCCAGCATTTTAAAATAGTTTCTTTCACACTTTAAAAATAACTAAACAGAAAGATCACAGTGAATTAAATGGAGCACTGCTTTCCACTGCTGCCTGTAACTTGGAATGATTTTCAAGTA
Source organism: Heterochromis multidens (assembly GCA_015108495.1). NCBI lineage: Eukaryota > Metazoa > Chordata > Actinopteri > Cichliformes > Cichlidae > Heterochromis > Heterochromis multidens. The sequence continues at coordinate 14,665 of VUQS01028892.1, read as the reverse complement.
CTCACAGATTCAGGTACAATGAATAGATTACTTGGTAAACTAAAGTCACTTTATACTTTATATATTGTTTCAGTTTAGAGTGTACAAGGTCAAGTACAAAACCTTAACAGTGATTTTATACACTTGATAAGGGCAGAGCTATACTAGTTCACTGTTGCTGCTGGCTTCCAGCAAAGATAATATTAAACTTGGAAGCTAAGCATCTGAGTAAACAGACATTGTACTTCCTGGATTCTTGGCTTGAATGGACTAAAGGTACACTGTAGACCAAGTGGAGTGACTGTGTGCTACAAATGAAACACAGCTATGGGGCCTTTTGCCGGCAGAATGGTGAAGATTGTTGTTTTGCAGCAGCTAGACAGGCAGCATGCCCTGCAGCAGACTGATGATGATGATCCATATGGGGATCCTCAATCAAGCCGGCTCCCAGATCAACAATAACGAATCCAGAAAAGAGTCGACGCTGCTGCCAACACTTTGACTTCGTGTGCACATCATATCAAAGCTACTTCAGAGGCAAAAGGAAGGTTTGACCTTTAGTTACGACTGCAGCAGGAATGAAAGGAAAGGAAGACAAGTAAAAGGTTGCAGTTATTGGTGTGATTGCAAATTTGTGTTTGTCTTTGAAGTGTAAATTATTACTAGCTATCTCAGTGAAAATATATTAGCAGAGTGGGTTTCTTCAGCTGAGTGACAAATGGGGGGGAGAAAATAGGGAGGTAAATGATTAAAATCGAGACTGATAAGGAAGAGACAACTTCAGTGAAAAGGCTGACTGGAAAAACAGGAGAGGTAGTGAGAAGAGGGCCATGGAGCAATCCAGCCTGAGCCAACAGTTGCCGCAGTGTATAAACCTCTGAAGGTTAATTTCTCCAGCTCAGCATCTTGCCAATATCCCTGCGATCAGAACCTCTGTAGGCCAGCCATCTGCTTCCCCTTTTCTCTCTGCCTGCACTGCTGATTCCTAGTTGGCTTCATGTGGGAGTGGACATGCATCAGGGGTGTTTTAGGAACTAATGTCTCAATGTGGAATCAAGGAAAGGAAAGGGATTAGGCAAAAACTCAAATGTTTAATCAGTGATGTAATTCTAGACTTACTGTTAACAGTTTGTAGCTGAAAAAATATAAAAGGAACAGATTATCTTTTTACTTACTTGGTAGTAGTGGTTTCAAATAATGAGGTCAGCACAGTACAAGTAATCACTGTGAGCCAAAAGATAGCTTTTTCTTCTCTTGGTTCTGGTGTGATGTCAATGTGAGTGGATATCCCTAATGTGGTCATGGTCAGGCACACAGCTCTGTATGTGAGCACAGAAGCCCCACCCACCTGCTGTTTGTGTTTATGAGGGGCAGCCAATCAGAAGAAAGCTAGCTGAAATGACGTGGGAAGAGCTCTAAAACATCTTGTTTCAGAAAGAATAGCCCTAGGACCTGCACTAAGGCCCAGTATAAGAAATATTTTAATATGTTTTTTCTTTTTAACTGTGAATCATCCAAAGTTTCTCTAGTAGTAGTAGCCAGGAATAAAAATACAGAGCTGGAAACGATAATAGGTTTACTTTAACAAATATATTTCATGTTTAACCTAAAAACTGGTTTCAATTGCTTCCACATTGATTTAATAGTTTGAGTCTGTGAAACAGAAGTTTCTGAAATGGTGAACTGTGAGTTGAGCTATTTTCTCCAATGACCTACATTTAAACCAGCAACATCCTCAGTGACTTTTTAGATCTGTCTGACAACAAAAGAAAAATATACAATACATAGGCTAGTTGAAGCCAATTTGAAGTCCACAGCTCACATCAATTATCCTGTCAAGCGTGGGGAAAAAACAGAACAGGAAATATAATTTACGAGCTCCCCGACAGGTTTTTTTTTTTTTTTTGGTTGTGACCTAAAGCAATAATACACTTTCAGTTCAGTGCTCGGCTGCAATCTTTTCATACACTGCCACTTCACCAAGGGGATAAGTACTAAAGGTATATTTTTCTTGACCTAGGAGGACACAGTGTCAATTATTCGGGGTAGGGCCCGGTGGAGGACTTCATTCCCTAATCAAAATAAATGGCCAGGGCAGCAGAAAGTGAATGGAGCTAAGCCCTCAATATTCCTTCGAGACGGGGGGTGGTGCCGCAAACAAATCCATTACCACAAGGTAAACAGGACGCATCAGCATTCTTGGCCCATTTGAATGGTTCAAACCCTTTGACCACCCCCTGCATGGGATTCTTCCGTTTTAGTGCGGGAGCTGATAGCAGGAGTTTCTTTTTTTCCCCCTTGCATGCCACCCTAGAGTCAATCTTACATAATACATTTCTGATGATAAAACTCTTCCGCTGTGCATATGGCAGCTCCCCTAACTGAAAGTGTCTGTGACTAACTCACTGTAATAGGAAAATTCAGCTTACTGCATATAATGGAGAAACGTGGAAGAAGTTGAAGTTCAAACTTGAATGCATTATTGTAGCTTAGCGTGGTCTTAAGCAATTCATAGAGGGGTGATGGGTTGGAGGTGGGGGAATGGGATGTCATTAAAAGCAGTCATAAAATTAGACGCCCC
>VUQS01028892.1:0-12085 GCA_015108495.1 Heterochromis multidens | reverse complement strand
CAAAAAAAAGGGCCCCCCCCCCCCCCCTTTTTTTTTTTCCTTCACCAGCTGGTAGTCATTTCACTGTCAGGGTGTATATAATTTCCGCTGATAGTGAAGACAGTTCCGCTTGAGAAACCATTTTTTTCCCACTTATAAGTGCTTTTAGGGGACTCCTCATACACAACAAGGCTTTCACATTGTCCATCTTTTTCCCAATGTCTTTTTCACAATAGTTTTGCTTTTGACATTAGACAAAATATGAAACTGTCATGCTGTCCTATAGAGATTTACAGAGTCAGTCAGCGATATTGTCAAACACTGAAGCTATGGAAGAGGCACTTGCTAGAAAAGTCAAGGTTGCAGAAAGCCCTTATTCACAACACAATTTCAGTTACACGCTGCATTTCAAAATCAAAATGCTGCTAATATTTTTCAGTTTCAGAAGTAATTTCAATGTATTTTCACTCAGTTCATCATAGATTCTGAGGAGACTGAAGAGTGAACAAAAAGCACTCATTTTAAAAGCGCTGCTTCAATAGGATTACTGAGTCAACCTTTAATCTATTTCAGCTGTTATCATAGTTTTTTTGTCCTGCATATCCAGTACTGAAGGCTGAGGCTAAGAGTTGCCGGCCTTCATTACAGTCTGTGGCACATTCAATTTTTTACCTTAGTAGGGTTGGATTCCCCTTGAAGCTGCTAAAGCACAGAAATTGTTGTCATTAAAAAAAAAAAAAAAAAAATTCAGAAGCACCTTTATCTGTGAGCCTACTGTGTGAGGTGATCAAAAGTGGTGACTCAATAGGTGGTTGCTAATGAGTGCAGAGAATACTGCTGAATTTTGTTGCACAAGTCATGAAATTTGGTCCACTTTGTTAAAATGTGACACAAGGAGAATGGAATCATACAGAAAATAATGAAGCCATTTTACTGATAAAACTAAGCTTTTTAAACACGAACCGTTAAAGCCACAAAGATACAAACGATAGACTGACTTCTAACTGCAATGAATTTTAGCACAGTTAGAAGTGGCTCTGTAGTGTGATCAGTAAAACCACTGCAAAAGATCCCTGGTTCAAGACTGGGAGCAGGCATGTATCCCTGGGAGGGTTGTGTCAGGAAGGGCATCTGGTATAAAAATCTGCCACATAAGAGCTTGACCAATAGAGGATTTTTAAGGCCAATATTTGTTATTTAAAAATAAAATATTTTTTTCTTTCACACACATGAAACAAACAAATTCCACTAACTTTTGTTATGTGTAGTTTTTTACGAGTCCTTGCTGAGATAATAAGACAATGAAGTTTAAAAATAATCTTTTACTGTCACAACCAGTCATGGATTACTCGTTTATACTCTGCCAGACTCTGCTCAGACCAGCTAGTTGTTGTGTTTGTGGCATTCCAAACATGTGTGTTGCTAACAGGGATGTTGCATACTGCCCTCTGGTGGACGAATTATGCAACATCAACACGCATAACACGGTTGAAGGGTGTTTCTCCCGCGTCTTCTATACTTTTTAAATTTCCACTTACCGGCCATTAATAATCCCAATACCGACATATCAGCAAATAGCTAATATCGGCCAATATATCAGTCAGGCTCTATGCCAAATCAAATATATGTGGATCCTTCCACTGGGGTGACCCCTTGTGAATAAAGGAGCAGCCAAAAGAAGCTAATACAGTGCAGATACAATAAACAGGATTAAAAAATGTTGGCTTAAAGAGAGCTTTTCTTTCCATATATAACACATTAGAACAGGGCTGAACAAATTCCCCAGAGAAAATGTAAAACACAAAAGAGTGGATGGTTGACTGCTACTGCTTGGGGCAATACAAGAGCATTTACCTAGCAGAGATTAACTACTGTATTCCCAATGGTAGTCTAGATGTCCTAGTGTAGCACCTCAGGGAGGAGTCATACATAGGGAGGGAGTGGTGGAAGGACTAGAAGAAAAGGGATGCGGGGTGAAGTGTCTGTATCGTGGTGACAGATTCGAAAAGCTGACATTATAGAGTGACAGGTTATACAGAACAAAAACACTCCTGTTTTTACTATTTTAGATGCACTGTAAGGTGGTAATTATTTTGTCATATACACTTCAGTTATATTGCATGCCATTGCAGCCAAATCATTCCAATCCTGCTAGGTAAGGATGGTGTTAATGACTTCTGTATATTGAGAATAACAATAAAAAACGAAAAGAAAATGGTGGAATACAGCTCTTTTAGCAGACCTCAACTTGAATTCACCTTATTTAAACTTTAAAAATGATGGCACAGCAGCTGTGTTCACAAGTCAATTTATTCCCTCCCGAAATACGTCTCTCATTTCCCCCCACTGTTTTGACCATGCCTACAGATGACAGCAGTCGATCTAACTCAGATGGACATATTTGTGGAACTTCCTCAGATTGCTCCTGATCCATCTGTGACATCTTCTCGGGCCATTTCTCGTTAGTGTTCATAACGTCACAGCCATACCCACTGCCATTCATGTTATAATGCTGTATGATATGTTTCACTCAAATCAGTCACACGGACAAAAAAAAAAAAAAAAAAAGAAATCCAGCGCTGCAGTGTCTTGCAATCAGCAGTCATCCAGTCAAATGACAAAAATCCCACACTCCCAACTTTAAGATGACTGTGAGTTAATTTTCAAAATCAGGCATCGGAGCAATTATAGAAGTGAACCTGAGCAAACTTTTTTTTTTCCCCCCCATTTTCCTGTTTTGTGGAGTTTTTTTCTGTTCCATATCAAGCATAGTTTTAAAATGTTAGCACACAGTAATCAATAATGCCTCAAGATTAACATGTGCCTCTCACATAAAAAACAACAAATTTTAGGTGCAATCAAGTATAACCACAGCTTACTCACACAAACAAATAATAATGCATTGCAGTGACATTACCATTGTCTGGTAATCATATTTTCAAGTTTTTCTGCCTTTGTAATTATAGCTGTATTATTCTCACCGTCCTTTTGAGTGTTTTACACCAACTCTAACAATCACTACCCTCAGCTAGGACACTGGATGCCTCTGTGGGTGCACCCTTGAGTTGTTCATTGTATCAACAGCTTGTGCCGTACGTTTCCCCCGTATCTTCTATTTTCCAGTGGAATATATGAATGCAGGAAGCATATAGCAATGATACTTTGGCTTTTCTGGCCTCCTTCAACCGCCTACCACTTTCCCTTCATCCTTCCTCCTCTCTGTTTCTCTATCTCTGCTTCCCTGCATCTTCCCTCTGCGTGCTTCTGCCTGGAAGTGGAACCGATCATTCCGGATTCTCTCCTCCATCACTGAATAAACCTCCTCTACTTGTGATGCAGAGCAGGAGAAAAAGCACAGGAATATGGCATGTATCCAGCAATGGTGGTTCAGAGAGAAGAAGTGCAGCATTTTGTATGCAGGCAGGATTAGCCTAATTGAAGTGTCAGCCTGAGAAAATTGTGGATGCGTGCGGGTTAATGTCTGGGTATAGCAGAAGCTTCACTCTTCTCAGTCATGATGAGAAATTTGGCTATCATTGCAGGCCTCATTTGATTGTATGTGTGAGTGTGAGTATGAACGTCAATGTATGGTGATGGTTATTGTAAAACGTACCATCTAGTTTAATTATGATGCTGAGACAGCAAGTTGGAACCTGTTGGCTACATAATTACTAGGCCATAACATTAAAGCCCCCATCGAATTAAAATCACGTTTTAACCTTGTTAAAATGTCCATATTATCTTTTTTTAGATGCAAGAAAACATGACCAACCAAAAAATCAACACCATGGCTAAACACTACCACCTTGGAACTGCAGTTGATCAACGACAGTCTCAAAAACACGGATTTCGAGAGCCAGAGTTCTATAGATAACAAATCTAAGGAACAAATCCTCACAACTTACATAGTGGGGCTAACCACTGTGAAGGTTTCATGAAGACAATGCTACTTTAAAGGTACAGTCAGTAATTTTTTTAGGTTATTTCATAGAAAAAAAAGAATGTTGTACTCATAAATTTACATAGATTAGTTTGTAATTACATATTCCAACAAATTGATGCATTCTCATAAACTTAGAATTACTCCATTAAAAATACACACATGTGGGCCCCGGTTTCTGGGAGCTGACATGTTGCCCCACCATATTTGAATACAGCGGCCAGGAAGGACATCTCCCTTAGGACTAATCACATTTTACATATATGGCTATGGATATGAAGGATCACAACTATGTTTTATAATTAGAGAAGGGGTCCCCTTCACCAAACAAGCAAGAACGTTTAGGAAAGCGACAACGCCACCAGCATCTTAATAAAATGTCATCCTCTTCCTCCTCACCTCAAGCCTCAACTCCTGAACTGAAGTCAGGGCTCTAACACAGAAAACGTGTATAAACATAATTATTTATTCCCAATATTGTCACAATTACAGCTGACAAGCTGGCTAAACAACAACAGCTGGTTATAAGCTAATATTATGCTAGCTAATGTTAGGCTCGTGTGTCGTAAATATTACACTTTCCCTCTGATAAACAGTTGAATTACAATCTCACATGGTATGAGAGTTTATTCACTAAGCGTCAGAGTCCAACAAGTTACAGCCACTTCAAAGACAGTTTCACTAACGTCGGCTAACAGCAGCTAACAGTTGGAAAAACAGCAGTCTTACCAACAGAAAAGTTCAGCATATCCTCAACAACTCACCTCAGTATCGCTGTCATTGGTCAGAAGTGAGCTTCTCTGTCTCACTGACTCATATCGGACTCCTTTCACAAAGTTTTACAGCCTCCTCCAGAGTAAATAAAGGTGGATGCTTTTCACTCGGCATTGACAGCTGAGGTAAACAGTGGACTGATAACTGAATACACATATAACAATACACAGAGAGGGAAAAACTCTGGGGCAGATCCAGTCCGGAGTCACTTGGCTATCTATGAGTCCACTAACTACGGATAAACCGTGGCCGGAGTTTTTGAGGTGACTTGGGGATCAAAGCGTAAAATACCACAAAATATTTAACTGACCATTAATTGACTGTGTACGTTTTTTATTTCCTGATTTATTGCTAATGAAAATGAACGCCCACTGCAGACAAGAAACTGAGGGGTTAGGTGGGGACTAGAGATACACCACTTGTGAAATTCTTGGCCAATAGTTAGATTTAAAATAGCAATTTTATTTTTTGTTGGTGATTTTTCCTCCCATTATGCCAGGCAGGAAGAATCTTCATTTTAAAAGATGTTTTTAAGACTTTCAGCACTAAACATCGGCCACTAACACTGGTAAGCACTCTTATTTGGCGATAACCCAATAACAGTCAACAATGGTGAGACTGGCCAATATCAATGTTTGGCTGATATGTCTTTGCATCCCTAGTGAGGATGAATTTGTGTTTTCATTGACTGGAACATAGTAAGTGAGGCAGTTGTGAGTTACATCTCAGCCATTTTAAGGCATGAAGGGATTAACTGATATTTTAATATGCAATTCTAATCATCACAGAGAATGACAGAGATTTTACAGTTAAACACAGGAGCAGTCTTGATTCATTAAATTAATTTGCAAACTTGTGAACAAACTGATCAACACACATGTTGGCCTTTTCTAACACCCAACATTAAGGTGGTGTGAGTTGAATGATACCATATTTCTTGCCGTCTGTCTCTGCTTCTATCAGTGTAATTGTCACTGTAATTGAAATGTGTCAGTGTGACAGTGATAACAGTGAATTAACGCTGAACCTCAGAGAGGGAAATAAAATCATACAAGCTGCACTGAAGCCACACTGTCGAGCAACGCATTGCAGGTATGTGCAAGAGCTATTATTGCCTTGTCAAGGCATGAACCAAATGACTACCTTGAACAGGCCTCACTCAACATTTTCGCAGTATATGCAGCAGAGATAAAACTGAATGCTTTAATGGTTTTACCAGACTTTTAGGAGAAAGAAAAAGTTAGTTGTATGCTGCACAGCATGACAACAGTTCCCCTCTTTTTGGAACAAATACCAATACCTAATTTCACTTTACACTTGGCTTTTCCAGCTAGTTTCAAGTGAACAACTAAATTCACTTGAAAATCTACAGGTGGTAGATACAGATAACCTATTCTTCAAATGAGCTACAGTGCAATGAAAAAGTATTTGCCCCCTTCCTGATTTCTTTTTCTTTCTTTTTTTTCTGCTTATTTGTCATGCTTACATGTTTCAAATCATCAAACAAATTTTATTATTAGACAAAGATAACCTGAGTAAATACAAAATGCAGTTTTTAAATGATGGTATCATTTATTAAGAGAAAAAGGGTATCCAAACCTACCTTTTCCCTGTGTGAAAAAGTAAATGCCCCCTAAACCTAATCACTGGTTGTGCCACCCTTACCAGCAAGAACTGCAATCAAGCATATGTGATAACTGGCAATGAGTCTTTCATATCACTGTGGAGGAATTTTGGCCCACTCTTCCTTGCTGAATTGTTTTCATTGTTCAGCCACATCGGAGGGTTTTAAGTCTGGACTTTAACTAGGCCACTCCAAAACCTTCATTTAGTTTTTTTGTTTATTTGTTTGTTTTTAAGCCATTCAGAGGTGGACTTGCTGATGTGTTTCCGATCATTGTCCTGCTCCATAACCAAGTGAGCTTGAGCTTCAGGGCATGAACTGAATGGCATGAAGTGTGACAAATATGCCAAAAAAGAAAGGAAATCAGGAAGGGGACAAATGATTTTACAACTTTCCATTTTAAAACAGAGCCCCTAAGAAGGTACTTCACAACTTTGCTTTATTATTAGCAAATGTATAGCATAGTACAGTTCTTGCCCATCGTCCGAACATGCTTACATGTTTAAAATAAGAAACAAAAACTGGCCACCTTATGGTTATGGGGATATCATGAGCTGCTGGATCTGCAAGTGGCAAATTTCATCATCTGTAATTAATACTTTTCTGTTGGCAAACTTGGCTGTTAACTATTTTGTGTGCTCTCTGGTGAAATATTCCTCTTGGTCACAGCTGTTTTTCTTGAGAAAGAAACACCACACTAACTGAGTTAGCTGAATGCATAGGAACCCATTAATATTAGTCTGGATTTTGCAGAGTATAGGTAAGTACAGTGCAGTATCTCAGTCAAAACAAACCCTAAACCCAAACAGACAAATCTGATGGTTTATTTTGCAAAGTGAAACAAGCAGGGACTTCCCCCTCTTATTTCCAGCTGAGCAGTAATACCATACCACTTTGCTGCTGTGAGAGTTTATAATACAGAACAGTTGTGTTGAATAATATCTAACATTTCTATAGGCTTCCTTAATGGAGTTCATGTGGCATCTCTACCAATTCAATAAGGTGAATCAATGCCATCACCACCAACAATAATTTGAGTGTCAACAAAAGATATTGTGCAAAGCCATTTAAGACACGATGACAGATGCAATTATCTGGACCAGTCTGAGGCATCTATATAATGCTTATGTAGATGTGTGACCAGACTTTAAAGTATATGCAATTAGAAAAAGATGTATGTTGACAAACTGCTCTGCAATACAGCAGTCTTCATTTGTGAATTTAACAACACAACAATGCAATTTAAATGTGTAGGGCTCCACCTACATCAGTCATCACTGTACTGTCAGTCAAATTTGCATCGTTCTCAGTTCAAGGAAATCATAACCTAAGCATAGGTGTGATGTCATTCAGTATAGCATGGAGTGTTCCTGATGAAGTCAATTTACTTAATGTGTATGAGGTGGAATTGCTAGCTTTGCTCATGTCCACAGTGGGGTTACCCCACTGGAGAACCACCTTGCAATTTAATATTGCTGACTCAGGCAATCCTGAAGATGAGGTCAGCCTTAAATGCTACTGTAGGGATTCTGACACTAATAGTGATGTCACTAAAAGGTGCAGCTGTTGAGGTAAAGACCTCTGAGAGTCCTTCTGAGTCCTTCACGTCAGCTCATCTTGGTGTCAAAGAAATTCCAACAATAGTTGCTCAGGCCATGACCCTATGTTACACTACGCTGTGATGACATGATACTAAGTGGCTATTTTTTATTGAATAAAACATTGTTTCATCTACTTTCACACCTGCATGCCATTAAAACATACAAATGCTGTATCTGCCTGCAACCAAAAATAAACTGATGGCTTTTGCAGTCTTGTGATCCAAAATATAACAGAGGTGATGTAAGTCAGACAACGTCCAACAGTGCCATACCAAAAATCAAGCACATCGAGTAGCCCTATATGAGAGCATCAAGCCCACTTTGCAGTACGTTAGCACCTAAATTACAGTTAATTTACACTGATGAGAAAGAGTGGGCGAGTGACTGGTAAATACTCAGTACAACTGTAGCCAGTGTCTTACCAAGAGAGCTGGGCTGAGAGTTGGCAGAGGCACGCGTGGGATGGATTAGTGTCTTCTTGTTTATTGCGCTTTAATAGGATTTGATTTTATAGATTTTTTTGGCAATTCCTCCTCCTCCGAACACGCCATCTGAGGGCTGAGAGATATATAATATGGATTAAGAAATGCCTTCTTTGAGAAAAATGTGTCTGTTGCTTTGCTCCAGGAAGATATTATCCTGCCTTTAAAGTAGACATATATTGCAGTTACTAGTGCGTGTGTTTTATATATATATATATATATATAAAATTTGGGCCAAAAAAGAAAGTCATGTTAACATGCATCCCCCTCAGATGAACAAGAACTATCCGTTGATCTTTTAGGAAGTGAATTATTGCTGACAATGAGAAGTTGAAAGTGATGTCATGTCTTCTTAGCGTAACACCGTGAAGATTACAGTAGCAATTCCACCCAGATATTGGATTATGTTACTCCCAGAACAGATGAGTCAGTTAAGTGTTTCCAGAAGTATCTATAAAAGTACCATGGTAGCTGTAGGAAGAGTCAGTCTTTGTAAAGCTGTGCAGTAAAAAGCCTCACTGAATACCCAATGGCATACTGTCACATTTGGAGTTAGGGCAACTACTTCATATTTAAAAATAAACTGCTCTTCTGCAGAGTTCATCCTGTAGCTGCCTTTACAATACATTGCTCAGAAGATGTCTGGCTCTGTCTTCATGGGAATAAAGCCATAGAAAATAATTCGAATTACAGGTCATGGCTAAAGATCATACAAATATGTTGAGAGGAAGTGATATTGTCATATGCTGAAATGTACATATGCGCAAGAGCAAAATGCTTGAGGTTTCAAACAAGAATGTTATTTATCTAGTACAACCAGGCAACATACAGCAGCAAGGATGTTTGGATTATATGCTTAGGAAAACACCACAAACTCCCCTCAGGAGAAACATTGACAGTCTGCTTTCTTTGCTGTGAGCCTTACACGTTCAAATAGTTTTCTAATTATTTGAGTGGATGATCAGGCAGCAGGAGGACTTCTACTTAAAATTAAATGTAAATATTTCCAGATTTTTTTTCCTCAAACATTACAAACAAATGCTTCAGATTGCTGGAGCTCATGAATTTGAACGACAGCGTAATAGTGATAAATACTGGGAATGAGACATTGGATTTGCTATTTCAAGTGGAAAGCTTTCGCCCTTTAACTTGACACTTGTTTTATTGCAGCCATTAAAACCCTGAAGAGCCTCGAGTTGTTAACATAGGAGAAACAAAGGCAAAAAAAAAAAAAAAAAAAAAGGAAAAAAAAAAAAAAAAAAAATCCAACAACTAGGGTCTCCCATCACAAGAAAAGAAGGAAATGAAAACTGTGTCATGACAAACACTTTTCATAGTATGTTATAGTATTTAATGTATAAGCCCAAAGAGCTTGGGGTGATGATTAAGTTTGGCCAGAGTGCAGATATAATTGGCTGTGGGTGTCGTCCAAACTCTGTAAGCCTGCAAATGCGACCCATTAAAGATACAGTATACCCCGTCTTACTCTTTAATATAATGAGGCATTGAGAGGGCTGCCTTTTGACTACAGACTCCCAAACTTTTGTCATATTTTTACCTTATCTGTGTTAATTCCACTGACAGCCTGCAGATAAATTCAGAGCTGTCTCAGAGCTACAACGACAGCTCCTGGAAATCCTCTGTGGTGGGAAAAAAACCCAACCCCCCCGCTAACGGTTGGATAGGGTTGAAAAGCCCCACGCACCTAAACCTGATTATTGTATGCAGATTGCTGAGGAAGAATTAAGAATAACTCACTGTCGCTAAAAGGCTTACTGTGTACTGCTACATGGTATGTACATACATCTCACATATGAACAAGGAATTAGGGTTAGTGGAGTAGAAACAGGGAGTGTGGTTTAGAGAGAAGATAAATGAAGGCTCTTCACTTTTTTTGCTCCAGTGTCTCCAAGCTGCAGAGAAGAAAACCCATCCTCTGTGTACATGTCAAATGTGTTCTTGGGCGTCATCACAATCCTTGCCACATACTTTCTCCCTTGTGACTGTCAAACTATGGAAATACAGTGCTTAACAAATCTATTAGATCATCACCCAATGTAAGATTTATGCCGCAGCTGCCCTAAATTAACAGTATTGGTACCAAAATCAATACCAAACTCAAACTCCAAATCCTTTTTTATGTTTCTGTAATGGTTAGTCCACCAGAATGTGCAAGCTCTTTAATCAAAATGATATTTTTAATGCTAAAAAATAATGTTTGTTATTCATGAATTTTCAAATTTACTGCTTTACAAAAAAAACGAAAAAATAGTAAAGCACATTATTATTTTGAGATTAAAATGCTAAGTTACAGTTATTTTCTTGCATTCCTGAACAAAAAAATTCGTTTTGGTAGTTGAATGTTATGCTTGATTAATTTCTGACTGAGTGCAGTGTGCCGGCTCAGATTTGGGTATAAAAATGTGAATTCAATAATTGTTAGTTTTAAACAAGTTTTTATTTTTATTTTTTTACAGATTTAAAAAATATTTGTGTTTTCTTGTTTTTATGACAGGTGGTCTATAAATTTGTTAAATGCTGTATCTTAAGAACTTAGCCTTTTTGTTGAGAATATTCACATCCTCAGTCATTCACAGTCTTTTAATTCTAAATTTGACATAAAAATATAAATGAAAATATAACCCAAAAAAGTTAAACACAACAAAGCTTAGCTTACTTCTAGTTCCATAAACCTACAAACCCTGACAAACACTCAGTGAACTCCTCAATGTACCAGTGGTCCACATGGACAGCTTTTTTAATCTTTTGCTCTCACATATTGCCCTCACTTCCCTCCTGAAACCCAATCTTTCCCTCTCCTCTACTACATCTTCTGCCCAAGTCTGCTGAATACAAACATCATAATACATAACTGCAGTTTTCAAATAATGGTTGTCAGTTTAATGGCCAGCCATTGACGGATACAGTTTTGTAAGACATGTCAGCTCCACACAGTAGTTTCACCAGAACTGAACAATCAATCAAAACACCATTAAACCATTGTATTGGAGCATTCTTTATTGTATTTACAGTGATTCCCATCATCTATGGGAACACTCAATGTAGATCAGCTTATATACAATCTACATATTTTGCTGGACTAATACTTTTAGCATTGTTGCTGTTGTTTCTTACTGGAGTGATCAATAAGATCCAAGAAAACTACAAAGCCAGCATTTTAGGAATGAATATAGGGAATTTATCTAACCTCTGGAAAAATAAGAAATTACATATCTATCAATTAATGAAATCCTTGAACTCTAAATATGCGTAATAATAATATAGTAACATGTAAGGACTCTTTTGGGGACCACAGCATATTATCTCAAATGTTCAATAGGTAAATTTGTCTAAAAACCTCTTTATTTTTCTTTATATTTTTTACTTTATCATTTTATTGCTAATAAAATAATACATAAATTGAAAAAAATACTGTAAAAATAATTGAAATGATAATATTATGTAATCAATAGTTATGATATGTATACATATACATATATATATATATACATATATATATATATATATATATATATATATATATATATATATATATATTTATATGTATATATATATGTATATATATATATATATATATATATGTATATATATATATATATGTATGTATATATGTGTATATATATATATATATATATAATTTTTTATTTATTTATTTATTTATTTT
>VUQS01028890.1:0-13398 GCA_015108495.1 Heterochromis multidens | reverse complement strand
TAAGAACTATCTTCAGCGTAAAGAAGAACAAGAAGTCCTGGAAGTGATGGTATGGCCCCCACAGAGCCCTGATCTCAACATCATCGAGTGTGCCTGGGATTACATGAAGAGACAGAAGGATGTGAGGAAGCCTACATCCACGGAAGATCTGTGGTTAGTTCTCCAAGATGTTTGGAAGAACCTACCAGCTGAGTTCCGTCAAAAATTGTGTGCAAGTGTACCTAGAAGAATTGATGCTGTTTTGAAGGCAAAGGGTGGTCACACCAAATATTGATTTGGTTTAGATTTGTCTTTTGTTCATTCACTGCATTTTGTTGATTGATGAAAATAAATGAACAACACTTCCATTTCTGAAAGCATTCTTTGTTTACAGCATTTTTTCACACCTGCCTAAAACTTTTGCACAGTACTGTATATATACATATATATATATTTATATATCAACAAACACATTAATGCAAAGAGTCAGAGCTTAGACATACCAGAGTATGACTCATGGGAGGCACCAGGCGATAGGTTCAAGTTGTTGTCTAGCCTTGCCAGAGGAGAGAGGCTTGGCTGCAGAGGGTGGATGGTTAAACAGTCTGTCAGGGTGTCCTGAGTCACATCAGCAGTGGATTTTATCTATACAAATAAAAAGTAAACATAAATAGTGATGAAAAACATAAAGAGTGATGGTAATAGCACTGTATTAATATAGCTGTAATATTTAATCTATACTTTTACAAACTATTTCATCATTTATAATGAATAGAGTATCTTGGGGTTTTTGCTTTGTTGTGAAATGTTTTGTGATGTGTTTGAGTTTTCTTTGTCAGATATGACTAAAACACCTTCAAGTCTCACATATTTGACATTACTATCACGCTTGATGTGACAGGTCACCTTGAGCACTTCTTATTTTCGAATGTTAAAAAGCTCACATGGAAAGTCAGTTATACAATTTTCTATGAAAATAAACAAAAGCCATAATAAGGTTAATTCAAAATGAATCAGGAATCCGAAGCATCTTCAGTTGGAATCTGGCCAAGATATGTTCCATGCCATACCGCTTTGCATCTTGCTTCATCACTTCCTGAGAAAGCCCTTTTAATTGTACTTTGGACTGAAGCCTGTTTACGGCCATTGTAAATTTACAAAGAAGGAGAAAAAGAAAAGGCTATAAGATCTTCGTAAGGGCTGCTATACTGTATACAGGCAAAGATTCTGTACTTCTTGTTAATGTTAAGCAAAAATAAAATGCAGTTCTTGAAAATCACATGTACAACAAAGATTTGTTATTTAACTTCTAAATGAAAAAAGTTGGGAATATGTAAGACTTTGTAAAGTGTCACCTTTTTTTAGTAACAACTTATCTTCTTTTGTCTGTATCTATGGTGACAGAAACTTTGGGTGCTAAAGAGCATAGCTCACACACATGCTAAAAGCCTAACTGCAACACTTCTGGGGTTTAAAGAGAAACTATATAATGGAGTGGCCTTAAGTGTAAAATAAATAACTACAAAATTGCATGTAGTTTTGTGCAAGTTATGCCAGTGTTAACCTAAATGCATGCATAAACTGGCACGCCACATTACTAGTTATTTTTATCTAACAGGATGCACACCTACATGTAAGTTAATAAAAGTCAGGTTGAAGGGAAGTATATTTTACTGTGTACACTTAAGTTGCAGAGTAAACAGAGTGGGATGGAAGGCAGATCAGATATAGTGCCTTGAGCTAATTAAGACAAAAGAAAGCACAATGAAATTAAATGTGTAGCACTCATTAATGTGGCCTAGTCTCTCTTCATAATTGTACTGGTGACAAAGTGTGGCTGTCCTTTTACTGTCATCACTCGTGAGGTTCACACAAAGTCTTTTACAAATCTAGTTTAATTTGTCATTATGTTGTTCACTTGGTGTAATGTTTCTGAGTATTATTACTCTGCATCACTTTAATTATTGCATACTGTAAGTAATTGCCAAGAACAACACTGCTTGCAGTGTTATGGAAATATGATACTTGCCTTCTTTCGTAAGTGTCGCTCTTTGGTAGAATGGGACTTCATGTGTTTCCTTAAGGAGCTGGGATCAGTGTAACGCTTTGTACAGCCAGGTACCTGGCAAGCATATGGCTTCTGTACAACCACATATAAACATGTATATAAACCCACGATGATGCAAAGTACTGAAATACCGTGCATAATAGTACATGTGTTGTTGCTGGGTTGCCACTCACTGTGTCCAGGTGTGTCCGCTGGTGTTTAGCTCTGTCACTTGAGTTGCTGAAAGCCTTGTGACAACCTGGATGCTGACAAAGATAAGGTTTCTCCCCCGTGTGGCTACGCAGGTGGATCTTCAGATTTTCTAGCCGAGAGAAAGCCTTGTTGCAGCCTTCAAACTGAAAACACAATAAAAGGAGTTGAAGCTGGGTATTTTCACAGATTAGCAGTATTTCAAATAAGTGTATTTAAAATAGGACTTTTTTTTTTTTTTAAGTCCAGTATGTTTTTGGGTGTTGGCTTTCCATAGGTTTGGCGAATCAATGTGTCTGCTAGAGTCACCACAGATAAAAGGTAGCTGACCTCAGTGGATGAGGATATACCGAATAGAAAAATTACTGTCCTTTATTTTCAGCTGACATTCAAGTAAGCCTTAACTGTTCAATGCTAGTTTCATGGATGACTGGAGATGAGCTTTAAATCAGTAACACCTCGAGATGGACAAAACACTTGGGGGAGCATGAGGTGGTTTTACAGCAAGTTTGTTATCTAATCAGAATTTAAACTTGCTGTAGTGAACACACTCTCTTCGTATATTTATAATAATGATTCTCTTTGTAGTTTTTAATATTATACAAGCAAGTTGCCATCTGTCAGTACCTACAAAGGTTGTTATTTTCTGGATCTGTACTTTTGAACATTAAACTTGGGTGTTTGAAAGGAGTTAGGATTTATTTTTGTTGGAGAAAAAGGCACATACAACTACAATGTAGACCATAATTTTGGTACAACTTGGATAACTTAGTTGGACACAGTTATCAAATAATGAAGTCACTCTGCAATTAATATCCTTAGATCCATTAACAAGCCCTCTCTTTCTATGCTCAAGCTGGAGAATAACAGTAAAAGCTCTCTAAACTCTGATTACAGTCACAATCCTGGTTTCTCCTTAAAGAGTTAGAACTATGTTTGTTAAGTTACAATTAGTCTTAATGATACTAGAACACTTTCATGGTATTTTGTTCTTGTCCTTTTCATTTTCTCTCCTGTTCTGTATGACAATAACAACTGCAGACCTGCATCCTGAAAGGCAACATAAGGATTTGCAAAGACTCCAGAAAATTCAAAAGATGATTATTTTTAACTCCTCTACTCTTTTAAATATTACATTACAGTATCGCATTTCAGTTTTTTTTTTTCTTTGTTGGTCACATTTCACACAAATATAAAATTTGACCTAAATTTAAACCGTTGATGCTGGTAGTGTCACCAGCAGGGGTCAGTGTTTATACACTCATGAGTCTATTGTTTTTTCTTGTGCGTTTTCAATCTTCTGCCTTGTATCACCTTGACAGCAGTTGGTTGCAACAGAATAAAAGAAAAAAGTTTTTAAAAAGTACACCTTTTAGTAGACTTGAGAGATTTACAGTAAAACTGTAAATTTGATGATTAAATATACCTTAACAGCATCATACACATGGCCTTTCACATGCTCAGCGGCTGGAGTTTCAGGAAAATACTAATACCCCAGTAATTCCAACCAAGAAAACAGCTCTTTTTGCAGTATAATGTGACCACAGTGACTTCATTGTGGAAATATGTGAATCATCAAAGCTTTTCTTTGGTAAGGCCAAGACCTTACTCTCCCTCTTCCTGCTCACAGGGGGGTTTGGAATGTCCTTACTAAGCCTCATGGACAAAACACACAGACCATGTCTGATATTGTTATTTTTCCTCCAAGTCTGAATTCCTCACATACTGATACCTCTCAGTCATCACTGCCAAAGCTAAATTAATTGCTAATCTTTTTTCATCATGACAGCTATTTCTTGTCAACATCTATTCTCTAGAACTCTAACGAGCACATATTGTTTGTAATTAATCTTGAACATATTTTTCACAGCACATTTAGCTAAATGTTTCCAGCAAAGCTATTGTTCCAACTCAGGTTGATTAAGACTGGTTATGAAGAATTCTTAATATTTTCTCAAGGAAAATGCACTACATTGAAAACTTAACAAAACAGTACAGTAGAACAACCAATGAAATGCTTTATATAACCACTTTCCCTGCATGAGAGTAGTTTTGGGGCTCTTTTTTCAATTCTGATTGTTCCCTCACAAAAGGTTGCATTGGCAAAATAGACCAACTCTAAATACATGTTAAAGAAAAGAATTAACAAAATACTCCTCAACTAAATTGCCACAAGAAAAAAAACAGCACAGACAGAGATAAATAGTCTCTCAGAACCGCAGTGGACAGACAAGTGAGAACCAGCATGAAGCTGAAACCCTGCCAGGACTCCAGGACTATCTGAAGGGAAGGTAACTGTGTAACTCTCTTTCTCTCTCGGCCTGTCTCACGAAGCTCTCATAAAGCATAGGGGGCTTTTTAGTCTGTAACAAGGGACATTTGGCCTGAAAAGAAAGCAGTATGGCTCCTCAGTGTTGATGAGTGTTACAGCCAGCTTCTGACAGGCCCTGGCAGGTACTAATGCCCTGGCTGAACAATGACAGCTCCAGTCTGTGCCAGCAAACTCTGCCCAGTGCCCAGTGTTACCCTGAGGTCAATTCACTCTGGAATCCACTATTCCCTGTTTCACAAATGTGATATTTCTACTCCTTTCTTGATACTATCGATTACTATTTTTTTTCCTGTCTCTTTCAGATGAGATTTTACATTTTAAATGAGAGTTTGCAACCTCCTAGAACCAAAAATGGAAGAGGGTGTTTAAGTGTCAACTGAAAACAAACAAAAAAATGATAATATGAACCATTTAACATGTAAAGATGCGTAACTTGTGTCGGTAACTGGTGTCATACCTAATTTTTAGAAGAGTTGTCATGCAACGGAGAAAGATGTTTAGATATCCAGATGAGTTATTTTTAGACTTCGCTGTAATAGACATGTTGATTATGGCTATTTATCAGGCTAGGATTCATTATTTATTATCAGGAAAAAAATGCAATAGGACAAAAACAAAAGCCAAGACTGACAAAAGCCAAAACCGAGTTAGTTTCCTCCAAACAATTGTAAAAACTGCCCTTAAAATGTTGTCAGACCTGAAATCTCATCAGGAATGCTTTTAGTGGCATTAGCAGGGATCAGATTACAAGTGGCTCATGTAAAAAAACATTTAAAGGATCAGGAAGACAGTACCACTTCATCTTTACCCAGTGTAAATGCATCGATTGATACTGAAAGAAAGTAGACAAAATAAATTTTGACCAATTTTGCAAGAGACATATGCTAATTGTTGTTTTACTTGATATAGTAATATAGTAATATTAATATAACATATTTTAAATTCTGATTAACTGACAAAAAAAATAAATAAAAACAAAATTAGGTAAGGTAAGTAAGGTGGCATTTTTTTCTGTAATTATTACTTTCAGAGTTGAAGTGGTATTAGAAAATATTGCTTCTACCATGTACAAGCGACTCATACCAGAGAACATGCCATCTCTCTACCACCTGAGGAGCCATGCAATCTGTGCACAGTGCAGAAAAAACAAAAAACCTTTCAAAATTCAAAATAATCATGCTGCCACATCATGCCTGCAAAAATCTGCTGTTTAGACTGAAACTATGCTTGTAAAATCTTCCATGCTGAAATCAATTAGACCCACAAATAGAATGCACATATTAACAAACTCTTCAATCATCATTAAACAGTCAGATAACAGGTGCAAGTCTGGGCCTGCCCTATCTTTACTGTGTAACAGGAGCTAACTCTTTGTTGTGCTGCTCGCTTGAACATTTCATAAACCTATAAAGCATTATTTACTTTTAATTCTTTTCTTTTCTTTCTTTCTTTTTTTTCACCTGCCAGTCATTCCCTGAGAAAAAAAGCAGGGCTGCACATCTAGAATGTCAGCTTTCTCTAAATATAAAAGTACCTGTAGCTTTCCTAACTTTTCTCATTCCGTTTTAATGTCTAGCATTAACCTTATTATTAACCTTTGAATTGTATTCTGGTTGGTGAAAATGTAAATGTAAGCAGAAAAGAAAAGAAAACAAAGAATGAACTACAGCAGTAATGTTTAGTCTTGAACTAAAATAAACATGTCTTATTAAAGCTCATGAGCAGTAAGTCAAATGTGCTGTATTTTCTCTTCTATTTCTATTCTTAGAATTACTCTGTGCCAGATATTGTACCAATTCTGCTTTTAGCAGTAGGTTGTGACCACTAGGTTGAATAATTATTGAATGATTACAGGGAATGCAGACCCATCCAGTGATTGCAGCCCCATGGCAACAGACCTGGTTTCAACTAATAAGTGAGTATTTTGGATCAAAAGGTCGACTGCAGGTATGCATGGTGTTAAAAATTAACTTGATGGAAGCAGCGACATGAAGCATGTTTGGCCAGTGTTTTGTTAATTTCTCAACTTGCTTAAGTATTTTCACAGTGAGAATGATGAAAAGGCAAAGCAGATAATATTAGTCAAACATTTTATTTTAGCTGTCTGGCTCTAAGAGGTAGTGCAGAAGGTTTATCTGATGATAAGTATCAACTTAACTTTGGTTTAAAATGAAATATTTTAACAATTTAAACAAACAATTTAACAAAATTTGGTCCAGACATTTAGTGGTACAAGATAATGCAATTTTCCTGATCTAAGTAGTTTGACATTTATGTCTTTTGTTGAAACATCTCAACAAATATTGGGTGAAGAGAGCCACATTATCTAGACAATGAGTCCTTACTACTTTGGTGATCCCTTGACTTTAGCATTTCATTTATCATGTAAAATACAGTACTGTATTTGTCTTGAGCCACCCCTAATTTCTTTATATTTTGTTTCCAAGGAGCCAGACTTTCTTGTAATTTTTAAGGTGGTGTTGAGCAACAGTTCTCCAGGCTTTCTGAAGGTCTTTCAAAGTTTTTCTTTGGACATTGGCTGCTTTTTCACTCATTTTCAGCCCAGTCCTTGTATCTGACCATTTTAAAGGAATGTTTTTTGTTTGTTAAACTACTTAACACTGATTTATGAATCATACAAGAATAAAAAGGCATCTTACTCAAGGGGTGAATGAGTGTTCTGTCTACACATAGCAGACAACCTAGCAAAGAACCAATTTTAAATTGCATCTTTAGGAATTTTGTTACTAGCAGTCTGTCGCAAAAACATATAATTTGTTTCCATTTCTTTAGTAAATTCTCAAAAAAAAAATGCCAAAGATAACACAGTTATGCTCCACAGTACACAAGTGTAAGACAAAAGAAGAAGTGGCAGGCCTAAAAACACTACAGCAGATGAACAGTATCTGAAAGCCACGTCCTTACAAACAGGAAACAATCCAGCAAAGACCTGACACAGGATCTGAGAGATGCATCTGGTCCTTCAGTTAATCCATCCATGTTCACTGAAGCCTCATCAGAAATTCTTAAGGAAGGGAGACAGGGAGAAAAGTCTGATGCCAAATTACACAAGAACTGGACTGAAAATTAGTGGCAACAGGTCTTATGGCATGATTAATCCACCTTTTAAATTACTGGTTCAAATTATCATCAATATGTTCAGAGGAGGTCAGGAGAGAGATACAAGAGTGAGTGCCTACAGCCCTCCCCCAAAACATGGTGGAGGCTCTGTCATGGTTTGGGACTGCATTTCAGTCAGTGGTGTTGGGGATCTTCAACACCACTGACTGGGCTTTAAAGAGAAACTAAATATTTAATTAATGGAATTATGAACACAGAAAAGTACATCAGATTTTGATCTAACATCATTAGAAAAGTGTCTGATTGACAATGGCTTCATTTTTCAGCATGACAATGATCCCAAACACACTGCCAGTCTATTAAAAGCATACCTGGATAGAAAAACACTATGAATCATGGATTGGCCTCCCCAGAGCCCAAACCTTAACATTACTGAAGTAGTGTCTTGACAGAGAACAGAACAAAAACCAGCCAACATCCAAAGTAGAGCTTTGAATGTACTTAAACAAGCCTGGAGAACTATTCCTGAAGACTACTTAAAGAAATGACAAGAAATCTGGGCTAAGAGAGTTCAGGTTGTGTTGAAGAATAAAGGTGGTTACACCAGATATTGACTTTCAAGCTTTTTACAATTGTACAAACTCAGTTTTTGCCTTATATACTGTATTTTCATGTATGTTTCCCATTTTCCTGGCAAAATATAAAGAAATGAGGGGTAGCTAAAGACTTTTTCACAGTACTGTTGTAATCCATTGAACAAACTACATGAAACTTGGTATAGATAGGCATGTTGGCCATTTTTATTGCTCATCAACCTTTTTCTTTTAGCACCACCAGAACATTGACACTTTTGGATATTGAAGTATCTTAAGAACTATTCTTATTAGAATTTTTTCACAGGCTTTTATGGTCTTACAAGGATGAATTGTTATTACTTTGGGGATTTCCTTACCTAATAAGAATGCCTGCAAAGGGAATTTGATACCCATCAGCTTTAGCTGTCATTTGTGCTTGGTGTTAATCTCTTAACATCCACTAGGTTGCTAGTGACCTGTTTAGGGTTAGGGATGTGATTGTTTTTTTTTTTTTAGGCACATGCTATCTGGCAAATTTTTAAGAAACTAGAAGATGTTACCTTTGAAAAGAAGTCTTATACATTCATTTTTGCAATACAATCATTCTGTTAAAAGCTTATGGAAAGATAATATCTGCTTAATATTTACGTTATGTTAGCATTTAGCTCAAAGCACAACTTATTTAAGCTTTAGCAGAGACATTACAACAAAGAGACACGACACTCGAGGAGTTCTGAACTGGGATCTATGAGTGAATTCAACAACAGCAAAGATGGAGGTAGAAGTATAATTTCAAGGGGGAAAATAGCTTTTTGAAATGGGTAAACTGTAAATCCTATACATGCATTATTTATATTTCCAGATGGCTGCCAAGTTGTGTGACTTGCCTCTAGAAGGAATTTGGTACTGGCATGGCAGTATAGACTCATAGTCTTGTTTCCACATTTTACATTGACTCCAGGATTGAGAAAAAAAAAACAACAACCAGAAAATAGAGTAATTATTAAACTGCAACATATCTAACAGAATTACATCATTTATCTTGGAGACACAAATCTTCATCAATAATCAGGCCCATGGAAGTATAAAGTCTGTCTCTCTAGCCAAACAGCTCCTGACTACAGGGCATCACCTTCCCAGAAGCACCGCCAAGTTTGTCAGATGGTGACCTGGCAAACCCCTGGCAGCTGACACGCAGAATCGCTACTAGAGGGCCGTAGTGCCATGCCAGATCTAAAGTTCTGTTCTGTGCCTCCTTTGTGCTGATATAATAACTATATAATCGAGTTAACTCCCATGTCAATTATCACAGAGCTGCGCTAATTACTCCGTGGCTTAAGTCAGGAGACGAGAGAGAGGCTATACTTCTGATCTAAACATTGACTATAAACTCAAAGCACTTGAAGGAATTTACCCTTAAAAAGCCTGAAACTAGACATTGTGGCTTAGAAAACAACATTCAGAATTGAAACCAGTGAGCCATGACATTCATTGTGTATTTGCTTTGACTGCATTTGCTCAGTCTTTTCACCAAAGGAGTAAAAAAATTATTATTACACTATGAATATTATAAAATATTCATCTGATTAAAAGGAAGCTGTACTATCTGTGTATTGTTTAAGGGAGCTAGTATGCAGTATGATTTTTTTTTTTAAGAGGCAGAGAAAGAGAGTAAAGCATTGAATTTAGTTGCATGAAAAGTTGCATGAAATTTAATTGCATGAAAAGAGAAATAGCTGCAAGGTATACCGAGCATTTGTTGGGTTTTTCTCCTGAATGGACCCTCATGTGGATAAGAAGCTTGTATCGTGCATTGAATGGCTTGAAGTTGCGTGGACAGGCTGCCCAGTAACATGTGAAATCCTCAGCCTTCCGCTGGTCCACATGTAGCTTTTCTATGTGCCTTACCAACTCCTCCTTTTGGTCATAAACTGCACTGCAGTCCAACCACCTGCAGCAGTGAGCCCCATACTCCTCCAGTTCTCCTTCTTCTTCCTCCAGCATTGGGATTTGGGGTAAAAAACTGACCCCGTGCCTGGCATGAACCATGGGGATGGGACCCTGTGTGACAGGGTCTTGAGTAAGGGACTTTTTTTTGCACTGATATTTGGAGAGGTGAATGTGCTGGTGTGAGTGGTAGGGTGGTGGAGGCCCGTGTGGAGCAGCAGGTTCTGGGACAGCAGTCAACAGAAATGGCTCTAACTGTAGAGGTAGCAGCATTTTGTTGATGGCAGGGCTGCAGCTGTCTGAGGTCTTCTCCAGCACCCCTTTTTCATCTGGGAGGCACTGCTGTTCCACCACCATGTTAGCCATCTGGCTTTCCAGACCCATTCCCTCTTCAAGCATCTGCATATTTCCACATGCTGACTGTGGGGCCACAGCTTGTGAAGAGCCTGTCATGCTGTACGGATGGCTCTGGGGGATGCAGCGGCCTCTCACACCCAGGAAGTGACCATAACTTTCAGACTGAACAGGTGAGAGTGTGGGATGGGAGGCTGGAGAGGTATGGGAACCATTGATATAAGCTACAAGTGAGGTAGGTGATGTGCGTATAATGGAGTTAAAATCAATACCCATGACATCTGACAAAGGCGACATGGAGAGTGCTCTCTTCTTAGCACGTGTCTGTCTTGGGCTTCCAGCCTCACCTGCAAAGAGGTATGAGGGCAAGGAGGCAGAAGTGCTTGTGCCACCAGATATGGTTGTGCCCGACATGGCCGTGCCAGGGGAAAGGCTGAGCTGCTCGCCGCCCTCGCTGGCTTGGGCAGAGCACTGAGGTAGTCCCAGAGGAGGAAGCACACGGTAACCATATGGCCAGTCATGTCTGCCACTAAACATTGACTGCGTTTCAAACAGACTGAGGGTAGTGGATGCCAGGGATTCTCTGGACAGTAAGGACCTGAAAAAAATGGTTGTTATTCACTTGAGCAACACTCTTAACTCTTTTATGAGCTCATCAACACATAACATTACTGATATTGCTCACCTGGTGTCCGAGTGGGGAACCGGAACACTATGAGACTGTAAAGGAGGATGAGGCACTGCAGGCCCTGCAGTATATGGCTGGCCTTTGACAACAGTCATGGGACTGCTGGTCACTGTTACATTAACAGCAGCTGCTTGACCAAATACATCCATGGTAGGCCCAGACAGAGAGCAATCTGCTGGACACAAGCCCAGAATTAAATAAGCTAAATATCCACATGGGATATGCAAGCGAAGCAAAAACAAATCTCAACAAATCAGTTTAAAGCGTTGCAATAACATTACACCACTATCGGGAAAAGTCACAGAAAAAATTAATTCAAACTGACATACTGCATTAAGTGGGCTATTCTTTAACTAATTTTATAGAGTAGATTATTTCCCTCACCAACCTGAACAGGCCAGAGACACTCTGCTCTGTTAATCACTAATGAGCTCTTCCCCTGCCTGCACTTTTCTGTGGAAAACTGCACTTTTAGGCCCCGTGCTTGGTAAATTGTTAGTAATTATTCAAACAAGATGTCTAGCAAGAAAAGAAAAAAATAGTGAAGATGTGAAAAATACAGCAGGAAAGTACACTTTTGGTTCTAGGGAAGTGAAGAAGTCTAAAAGCTAGAAAATTTCACTTGCATTTTTCTCACACAAGTGGGTTGGTTAGATGTAGTTGAGTAGACTTGTTTTTTACCTTTAAAGCTGTTAGAGAGTCTTGTCTGTATGGTTGTTGTCACTGTTGTATTTTTAGGATGTTGAGCAGGTGGTTGCTGGTTCGGGGATCCACTCGGCATGGTTAGATGTGTTCCACTGGTCAACACCTGTCTGCGAAGGCTCAGGTTTGGCAGTACAACATGACTTTCGCTCAGTTTTTCGGAGGTTAAGGAATGGATGGTCCCTCTTTTCACTTTCTGCGTTCTCCCAGAGGAGGAACTAAGGTTGCTCTGTTGAGAGGAAGACACGGGCATCCTGATGGACTGGGATTGGTGTCCTCTGATCATACTTAGTGATGGGGACACATTGCAAGGGGACACCAGGAGTTGACATCCTTTCCCGCTCATGGCTATGGCAGAATTCCCAAAAGTTTGGAGCTCACAAGGAAGCTGAATCAAGTAGTTGTTTTTGCTTTATATAGCAACTGGTAAACCAAGGCTCACACCTAGGAAATAATCCAAACACAACAAAACATAAAACATACAGTACCATTAAAGTGCAATAAAATATGGAAATAAAGCACTTTAAAAGTAAATCAAAAATGCACAGTCAGTGTATTTTGGCACAAAACCACTCAACCATAAATAAGTCAGTATTTTTGAATGAGATTAGCATGTATCCACCTAAAAGATAAAAATATATTGACCATCAAGCTGGCTATACCAGAATAAAGTACTGATAATTCAAATAAAAGTAAGATTAAGTGTTAATGTATTCAGGAGGGTCATAACCGGTGTTGCCACTGTTTTCTAGTTCTAAATTGAAAGCATCTACTCATCTAAAAAGTACTCAAACTAGTTATAAATATGATCTTTGCAGTGAAGTTTCTGATTAGCTATAACCTGTTGTTGTCGCGAGCACTTTCCTCCAAGTCTCATGTCAGGATGAATGGCTCCTTCAGTCCTCCGAGCTGTGACTGTAATCTGGATAACCACCGGAAGATCAACTGTCGTGTTTCTCTCGGTGTGCACAGAGCAGGGCACTGAAACCTCTGCGGAATCTCTGTGTTTGAACCGCGGCGTCCCAGCTCACTCTGTTTCCAGGAACTTTCCCGATTACTCTTTTGCCCTTGACACGGCATTAGATCAACGACGTCATTTCAAACTGAGTCCACCTTAAGAGTCAATAATTAAATTTTTGCAGCCCTTAATGTGTTTGTGCGCGTGCACGCGAGGCACCGTCTTCAGGTGAGCGCACGCACCACCATGATGCCACATTTTTATCAGATATTTGCAGCAAAGCTGCATATATTTATATATTTATTGGTTACAAAGAAGCTCTCTGATTCACTAATTTATTTATTTATTTATTTTTTAAAGCCTTTTCGATCTTTTATACCGCAGAAAGGTTTTTAAAAAGTCATTTCTCTCGGTTTTATACGTCACATTTTAATATGGCTTCAGGTAATCTTTGGTGTCATGTGAAAGACTTTGGGGTAAATCATCAGCAGTGTGTAAGTGAAGGAGTGTGAGCCAGCTCAGTGG